>JANHFM010000527.1:264007-275073 GCA_032468115.1 Grayia smithii | reverse complement strand
CCTCTTGCCCCCAACAATCTGGGTCCTCATTTGACCCACCTCGGAAGGATGGAAGGCTGAGTCAACCTGGAGCCTGGTGAGATTCGATCTGCTGAACTGCAGCTAGCAGTCAGCTAAAGGAGCCTGCAGTACTGCACTTGAACCACTGCGCCACCTCGGCTTCTCCATCACTGATTTATCACTTTCTCTCCACCTGCCCTCACTGAGTTTGCGTTGTGGATGCTAACTTTGCGTTTGTTAGCTATTCTGAGGAGGCGTCTGCTGAAATCTAAAGTTGGCTACGCACGTTTCATGCAAGCTAAAGAAATATTAGCGATAAAATAAAAATGACGAATGGACGGGATTTGCCTTGACAAGTCAGGAGATGTGGAATTTGGCAACAAGGATGGGGTACGTATCGTACATAGCTCTTGACATCTTTATTTGTCTGCATTATGTGGATTTATTAGAGGCTGCAAAGGTTCTTCGGCTGAAGACACCTCCCTTAAGTTCAGGAGATGCCCTTCTTATTACAACTGGCTTTAAATCCATTTTCAACAGAGGGAGTGTTAAAGCAGTTTTCGGTTGATTTATTGCTCACTTGTCCACTGCTTCGTCCTCCTCTGCATTTTAGGCATTCAAAAGATATTTCACTGGGAAAAAACAACAACATTTGTTCTTATAATAAGGTAAGCTTTAGCATCCTGGGGATGGTGCAAAGATTGTTAAGTGTGAAAAATTGGTCATTTTTTTCCAGTGTCGTCGTCATTTTGAATGGTCATTAAATGAACTGTTGTTAAGTTGAAGTGGCACAGTGGTTAGAGTGCAGTACTGCAGGTTACTTCAGCTGACTGCTACTTGCAGTTCAGCAGATCGAATCTCACTGGCTCAAGGTTGACTCAGCCTTCCATCCTTCCGAGGTGGGTAAAATGAGGACCCAGATTGTTGGGAGCAATAAGCTGACTCTGTAAACTGCTTAGACAGGGCTGTAAAAGCATTATGAAGCGGTATATAAGTCTAAATGCTATTGCTATATTCTGAAGTCATTCAAATGAGGACCCAGATTGTTGGGGGCCATATGCTGACTCTGTAACCCACTTAGAGAGGACTGTAAAGCACTATGAAGCTGTATATAAGTCTAAGTGCTACTGCTATTGCTCTATGCCTCTTTTCCATATTAATTGTATGCCATATGCAAAATGGGATATTTTCTGGCTGGCTTTTTTTAGGAGTTGGGACTCTGCAGGTATATACTCCTTGCCCACCTGCCTGTCAACCCTTCCAGCCATCCAGAAATTTGCAACCTACTTCCAATTTGCATGCAAATCTCCAAGAGGGCACAACCCGCAATTAGAGAATCTCTGCATTGTACCAGAATCAGATCCTTTTGCTATTAAGCGGTACAACTGGCATAGAGCCTCTTCTTCCAATTAAAGTTCTACACTATGCATTGTGTAAAACTTTTTTTTTCATGTTATGTACGGTAATCAGGTTATGCTTTGGAAATATTTGAATGCATAAAGCATTATGCACACAGAGATACACAATTACCGGATGTATTTTTTTTTCTAAATCATGGAAATTAGGCCAAAAGAATAAAGTGTACTCCGCTTAATGAAAAGTGCAAGGTAAAGTGAGCACAACAGAAAACAAATCGCACTTTTGTGTGTTCACCTTGGCGAAGCTAGAGGAGCAATTAAATACAGCAGATGCAATGTTTATACAATTGTTGCAGTGCTTCCTGTTTGCCACTGTAGATTATAACGTCTGCTAAAGTAAAGAGTCTATATAAGGGAAAGACTAATTTCAAGCATGTTGCAGAAACCATTTAGACTAAGGAATGCATCCTCGGTGTTCTGTGAGTTGCTTTTTCTATTCAGAAATTAAACTATAGTGGAAAAGATGTTAATTTATCCTGCGATGGTAGTTTTGTCAAGGATCTGAGAACTCTAAAATGGATGTTCAGCCAGACATAACCGCAACAGCTGTCAAGGCTACAGCTGAAGGAAAATATTCTAGCCTCATTTAGATGCACCCCCAAGGAATTATCATTTCTTTCTCTTAGTCTTATGTATTTCCTTAGATATTTGCCCTGTTTTTTATATATTTCTAAATCATATATTAAAGTGAATACAGGTGGTGTTCGATTGAAAACAGTTCATTTAGTGAGCGTTCAAAGTTACAACATCACGGAAAAAAGTGACTTATGACTGTTTTTCACACTTACTACCATTGCAGCATCCCCATGGTCATGTGATCAAAATTTGGATGCTGGGCAACTGGTTCATATTTATGATGGATGCAGTATTCGTGGGATCATGGGATCATTTTTTGTGAGCTTCTGACAAACAAAGTCAATGGGGAAACCAGAATCACTTAACAACCCTGCTACTAACATAACAACTGCAGTGATTCATTTAGCAACTGTGGCAAGGAAGATCATAAAATGGAGCAAAATTAACTTAACTGTTTCACTTAGCAACAGAAATGTAAGTCGAGGACTACCTCGACTACCTCACTTTCATATGTGATTTATTGGCTTGTGTGGAAGAACTGAAATTGGCATTGTGCTTCTGATCTAGATCAGCCTTCTCCAACCTACTGTGCTTGATATGTTGACCCTCATTTTCCATGGTCTCCAGCCAATATATGTCTTATCCAAGATCTCAAGCACTGCTACCCATTGGCTAAATGATCTAAAGATCTGGCCATAGGTTTAGCCACCCCAGAAGCTGCTTATACATAATTTAATTTCATTCATAATTTTATTCATCACCCATGCTGTGTGTTTTTAAAATGGTTCACTGCTCTGATGTTTTATATTTTGATACACATTGTATATGCTCTTTTTGTGAGTTTTTATGCATTAATCCTGTATTCTGCTACACCATACAAAATAATAATAATGCATACTGTAACTCCCCAAGAAGGACTGGTAAACCCTAGATCAAGTGGTCCCCAACTCCTGGTCTATGGACCGGCACTGGGCCACGGCATGTCAGAAACTGGGCCGCACAAACAAGCAAAACCCCATCTGTGGGGTGCAGGCAGCATGTGAAACCATGCCCACTCTGGTCTGCAGAAAAACCCCTCTCCACGGAACCAGTCCCTGGTGCCCAAAAGGTTGGCGGCTGCTGCCCTGGTTCATACACAAGCCCTCCACACCCCATTTTCAGCCACCCAACATAAATAGAAAGCCCTTTCTTTTCTGACAACCAGGACTTGGAGGAGAAGATCTGTATAATTTTGTCATCTCTTCTGCATATTTGAATTCAAAGGTTCAGATGGGCAATGGGTTCTTAAATCTAGAGTTATCAACAAGCAGAAATGGAGCCATGGACTTAGTCCAACTCTGAGGTCTGTGGTGTCAATTGGCCAGAGTTGGGAAAACACTTCTGTTGTTAAAGATAAATTCTGTCTATAATCTTTGGTCCTCTAGAACAGGGGTCCCAATCCCCAGGCTGTGGCCCGCTACCGGGCTGTGGCCTATTCGGAACTAGGTCGCACAAGCAGCATACTGCTGCACATGTGTGCCTGCATAGCTCAATTTGCGCAAGATGAGCTGCACACGCATGTATGCCAGCCCACCACTTGCACAAGTCAAGCTGCGCACACATGCATATGCATGCGCTGACCTACCACTCATGCTACCTGGTTCCCCTCTCTGCTCCCGCAAGCCATAAAGGTTGGGGACTACAGCTCTAGAATCCTGGGGAGCCTGCAGTTCTCTTGGTATTCCTATTCCACAAGTATCATATCTTAATAGTAGCTATGCTGATATATGGAGAATACACGTTTCCCCAAAAGAAGTTTGTTAATCAAATAGGTGTGCATGTTTTCATGTACACTTGTGTGCATGGAGAATACAGGTTTTCCCAATCCTAAAATAAAAATTTGTTTATATATGTATGTGCAAATGTGTGTGTGTTTTTGTGTGTGAGGGGGTTGGGGGTTGGAGCTGGATTTCATTTAATTACTGTTGTTAAGCAATGTCTTAAGATAGCGTCCAATCTCCAAGACTACTTTTAACCTGTACTTTTATCACATTGGCTGCAGTATGAATATATCATATTAAATTCAGTAGAATTTACTTCTAAATAGATGTACATAGACTTAAACTCCATGTATTGGCTATTGCCTATATAATCAGCTAGAAAGACATGAATTCCCAAGGATCCATAAAGCATTAGTAGTATAGGAGTTAATATGTGCATATCAATGTATGTCTTCCATAGTAATTCATCATGTATTTTAATCTACCATGCATCTTAGTTCTGTGGTAAAAGTAGCAGCATAATTAGTTTGATAACCAATTATTACTAGCAAGCTAATTATCAGCATAAAGGAACTGAAGAGAGGCGTTTGCAGCCATCCAAGATTACAACAAAATGACATATGCAGTGAGATCATAACACATTCTCTACCATTAAGTACTTGCGTCCCATCTTCTGACATAAATTATAGTGTTGGTGTTATGACACTATGACATATCTCCACTTCCCATATTATGATGCCTGTGGTTGGTGCACTCATCTTATATTTTTGCATTTATATATCTAGAACAAATTTACTATATAACTATCAAGCATTAATTCAGAACTAAATTAAGCCCAAAATCTACATAAAGGAACAATCATTGATTCCAGTGAAGGTTGCAAATAATGTAATAGGTAGTTCTACATTAGTCTGGGATCCTGCAGTCCAAATGCCCCGCCCCCCAAAGACTTTTGAGCCAAAGACAAGTAGGCATTTCAAGCAGAAAAGCTTCCACATCTTAAATACAGGAAACAATAACAGACACCTGAATGAATCAGATGCTTTTTTGGGATGTGCACTTAATGATGAGACTACAAAGCAAGCTTATCGCTGGTCCGGGATCCTCATTGATTCTCAGTCTTTAATTGGATCAAATACTCAGTGCAACTTGCACTTTGTAAAATTCTTGTACTGAAAATGAGGTGCAGCACAGGGCAGAGGTGTTGAAGGATTGACTGGTTGCTTCATTGCCTAGTGTTTTTATTCTGCATGCTGGGTAACTGTAGGCACCTGGAAGGAAAAAAAATAAAGAAGAAATGCCAGCGAGGAGGTAATGAACGTATCAGCACAGTGGTTGCTGGGTAACAGCAGGTAGTCTGGGCAATATGGAGAGTCACTGGGGAAGGAGAACTAGAGAGCACTTTGTCCATCAGACCTGGCAATCCCTCTGAAGATGTACATTTTTCTGTCAAATATTTAACAAGCTTCATCTTGCATTATATCTTTGGTGTACAGAAGTCTTGGAAAGGAAACAGGGCGTGAGAAGGGGAGAAGAATTAGTATGCAGAAGAAAAACTATTGTGTTCATTTAGTTTAATACATATAAATATAAATTCTACTGTAAGGGCTATTAACTTGGTGGTTACATTACTCTTCCCCTTTTAATTTCCCTTTGACAATTTGCATTCTTATTATCTCATGTAAAAATGAGGCAGCAAAGAACCTTTGCAGCACCTTTCATCATACAGAGAGCCTCACCGGTAAAATAAACTTCAGTTATTCCGGAAGCATTCAAATGCTGGTCACATGAGATATAGCATCCCTTCAGATGCTGAGAGCTTAATGCAGTCAAATGTATTTCTCGGTTGCAAGATGCACAATGATGCAGCTTCCCTTCTAGGACGAATCTGGCAGCATCTGATACTTGACTCCTGGAATCATCAAAATCCCATTCAAATCTGCTGAAACACTCCTGCAGCTTTTAATGGATCTTGGATTCGGCTCTTGGCAGTTGGACTGCAATTCATAACTATTCTACTGCCTCTTGGTTTAGTAGCTGTTTGCTCCAAGCCTGAGACAGCCATGTCCTCTGGACAAACAATGTCAGTTGTGTTCCTCTTCTCCCATTCACTAAGCAGCATTTTGTGTCGAGTGCCCATCCTCAGAACATATGTTGATTTACTATTGACATGCATGGCAGAGATAGACTGTAATACAAGGAGAGCTTACCCTGAGTAAGCACCAGCTTGGTAAATTCCCCATAAAGATTTAATGAGGTTCATCCAAAGTAGTGCCTGTTCTCCAACAGGACAGGGCAGAAATAAGCTTCATGCTATTTCTGTGCTTGAATTCCTCCAAATTGCTTTAAATAATGACTTACCATATTGACATGCAGTTGGCACATAAAAAGTCAACTTTATTAGGGGCTTATTCTATCAGTCGTCATCAAATCCCTCCCTTTTTGGCAATTTTTCCCATATCAGTTTCCCTCTATAGAAGCAGAAGTGTTCTGGAGCTGCCGTCTGTTTTGCCCAGCAATGGCCAGTAATCTTGAAGGTAATACTGTATATAGATTTCCAGGAATACATAGAAAAAAGTCCTGTGAGGTATAAATAAAAGTACATTTGGTAATTTTATA
The DNA here is from genome assembly GCA_032468115.1 of Grayia smithii. Taxonomy (NCBI): domain Eukaryota; kingdom Metazoa; phylum Chordata; class Lepidosauria; order Squamata; family Grayiidae; genus Grayia; species Grayia smithii. The sequence continues at coordinate 268,700 of JANHFM010000527.1, read as the reverse complement.
CTATTTCTTTGAATGTTCTGTGGATAGAGGATGTGAGCTTTGTGTTTTTGCTTATTGATATCGGACTATTTCTAGGTGAACGTTTCCCAGAAAGGCTTGCTAGATATTACAGTTTGCCTTATGAATAAACATAGATAATATTGCATACATGAGAATTTTGAGGGTCATCTAATCCAACCCCTTCAGGCAGGCAATGGGGAATAGAGAACCTGTCCCAAGTTTGTTTGTTTGTTTGTTTGTTTATTGCATTTATATGCCGCCCTTCTCCCGAAGGACTCGGGACGGCTTACAGAATTAAAAAAAAAATACAATATTAAATATATAAAAATAAATGCAATCCAAAGAACGATAGTACAAAAATTTAAAACATTAAAACATTCAAAATGTTTAAAATAATCTAAAATAACCCCATGTCTCAGCCTATTTGTTGGAAAAGCCATGTCTTAAGATCACAAGTTTGTTGACAAGGGGAGCTCTTTGTATTATGTTACTCACATGATCAAAAATCTTTTATCGTGAATTGAAATCTAACCTCATTGGGTTTCTTTCAGTGTTCAGGCTTACATAGAAAGAATTTTCATCCTTCCACTTTTACCTTTTAACAGTGACCTTCCAGAAAAAGATCCGTGAGCATGTAAGACATGTCATGGATTCATTTGGGAGGTGTTTAGACCAGTGGTGAAATGCAATTTTTTCCCCCTACCGGTTCTGTGGGCATGGCTTGGTGGGCGTGGTTTGGTGGGGGAGGGGGGTCATGTGACCAGGTGGGCATAGCCAACTTTTAAAAAAACTTTTTAAAGCATTTTTTACTACCTATTCACCCGAAACCGCTAGTAAAAAAAATCCTTTAAAAAGTAAAAAAAAAGGTTCTGATGATCACAGCTGAGCAGCGCAATCGTTGGAACCTTTTTTTTTCTTTTTTAAAGCATTTTTTTCTACCGGTTTTTTTTTTTTAAATTCAACTTATATCCCGCCCTTCTCTGGAGACTCAGAGCGGCTTACAATTTATTAAGAACAAATCAATGTACTTAGCAATACCTTCATTCTGTGTATATTCCTGCTTATTAGGGCTTTTGCCCCCCCCCCAGCAGCATTTCTACAAAATCAGCTTATTGCCCCCAACAGTCTGGGTCCTCAGTTTACCTACCTTTGGGCGAATAGGTAGTACAAAAATCCTTTTGAAAAGTAAAAAAAAGTTAAAAAAAAAGGTTCCGACAATCGCACGGCACAGCTGATAGTCGCATTTGATCGTTGGAACCTCTTTTTTACTTTTTAAAAGCATTTTTTTTTATCACTACTGATTCACCCGAATCGGAGCGAACTGGTAGCATTGTACCCCTGGTTTAGACTTTTGGACCCCACTGCTCTTCACTCCAAAACAAACTCAATCCACAGCATTTATTCTCTCCCAGCAAAAGCTGCAAAAAATCAAATGTGCAAATCTAAAGATGGCATTAGTTGCATGCAAACAACAGCAGCAACTTTTTAAAAAAGAAGCTCTCGTTACATGCCAGTTTTAAAAGACATTGCAAGCCAAAGAGCAAATATCAACCCTAAAACATAGAGCTGATATGAACTGATCATCATCAGATGATCAACCATCAGAACTGATGAAGCTTCTTGGATGAGAAGCAAAACATTTTTCTTCTTCCTCTTTAAGGAAAAAACAGTCCAGTTGAAGAAAAAAGCACTTTATGACTTCTGGGTGACTGAGAATCTCCACAGAAATAAAGGTCCCAGGCTATTTTTGATTAGAGCTACACAAGTTAGTGAAAGATGCAAACATGATGTTTATTAAAATACAAGCCATTATATACTTGTAAAAAACAAAGTTAAACAATCTGTAAAGAAAAAAGTCTCTTAAAGAAACTGTATGGATTTGAATATTGCCTGACTAATGCAGACAAGATAGTGGCCTGAAATTTTACTGAACCGCAAATCCCTTAGGAAGGCACTGACAAAAAACACTTCTGAGAAACCTTGCCAAGAAAACTGCTGGGACTTGTCCAGGCAGTCTCAGAGAATCGGACATGACTGAATGGAATAAAAAAACAACACACTGCATCTTCTAGATTTCTCGCAGTGTTTCTCAACCTCGTCATTTTTAAGACATAGCAATAGCACTTAGATTTATATACCGCTTCATAGTGCTTTTACAGCCCTCTCTAAGCATTTTACAGAGTTAGCATATTGCCCCCAACAATCTGGGTCCTCATTTTACCCGCCTCGGAAGGATGGAAGGATGAGTCAACCTTGAGCTGGTGAGATTCGATCTGTTAAACTGCAGCTAGCAGTCAGCTGAAGTAGCCTGCAGTACTGCACTCTAACCACTGTGCCACCTCGGCTCTTGGACATGTGGATTTCCAGAATTCCCCAGCCAGCATGAAACACTGTAATGGTGTAAAGCAGGGGTGTCAAACACAAGGCCCACATGCTGAATCCGGCCCATGATGTGGTTGGATCTGGACCACAGGGCCATTCTGGAAAATGTAAGGGACTGGCCCGCATCGCTTCGGCCTGATTTACCCAATGCGAAGAGGAAACATCGGGCCAGCATGGCTTTGGCCCGGTCTACCAAATGCAAAGAGAATACACTGGCCCACATGGCTTCGGCCCGGTCTACCCAGTGCAAGGAGGAAACATGCCAGCAGTTTGGGGATTGGTGTCAAGCTGACTACGCCCACCCAGTAGGCCACACCCTTTGAGTGGTGTCAGTGAGTGGCCGCACCCATTCAATTGGCCACACTCATCCAGGCGGCCACACCCAAAAGGCCCCTGAGGGCTCCAACCAGTCAAGTACAGCCCTGATGCAGCCCACAATGAAATTGAGTTTGACACCCCTGGTGTAAAATCTTCTGTTCATTCTTCTGGCAAGTTGAATACAATGGATGTAGACCCACTAAAACAGTACCACTTTCTCTGCTTTTAGATAACTACTTTGGGTATTGCAAGAGAACTGTCCTATACAGATAGTTCTTGACTTAAAACAGTTCATTTAGTGACCTTTTGAAGTTACAATGGCACTGAAAAAAAGTGACTTATGACCATTTTTCATACTTATGACTTTTGCGGCATCCCTGTCTGCACATTCAGATGCCAGGGTCACGTGATCCTCTTTTATGACCTTCTGACCCGCAAAGCCAACGGGGAAGCCAGATTCACTTAACAACCATGTTATTAAAAACTGTAGTGATTCACTTAACAGCTGTGGTAAGAAAGGACATAAAAGGGAGCAAACTCACTTAGCCATGTCTCACCAGCGACAGAAATTTTGGGCTCCATTGTGGTTGTAAGTCAAGGGCTACCTATATATGCTTCCCATATGAAAATGCTACATAGATAACCATAATCATAATCACAAAACTAATTTTCAAAGTTATCAGCAATCTCTCTATCAGTGGTGAAATCCTACCAGTTTGTACCGATTCAGGTGAACCGGTAGTGATAAAATCTACCTGTTCAGTGAACCGGTAGTAAAAAAAAAAGCTATCGGTTGGTCCGAACCGGTATTTTCAATGATCAGCTATACCGCATGATTTATATTCACTAGGAAGCAGGAAATCCTGTTTTCTAGCAAATCTGTTTCCCCCCCTCGCTGTTCTACTTACCTTCAAATGGCTCCTTTTTCCATGCGAATCATGGGTTTGGGGTGCACTGCGCATGTGCATGCAGCTTGCATCTGACATGCATTACACAGAGTCACACACAGCACTGCCCATACACGGGTAGTGAACCAGTGGCAACCCAAGGAGGATTTCACCACTGCTCTCTATGTATGATTTCCCTCTGTGTCTAGGCAGAATCCTGCCCAAAATCCCTAGGTTTTTGGATAAAGTACAGGACGTGGTGAACTATGTAAGCACTAAGTAATTAGGATTAGTCTACATTTAGTTTTCTTGATGATTAGACTCAAATCCAGTTGAACCTCTAGAAAAGGACTTGGCAAGATAGACAAAATCAGTCCGTGGAACGGAATATTAAATTCACTGCTTTGTGATCTTCTTTCCTTCCTGGAATGGTCCACTTCTCAGTCCGTTACAACACATTATTGAAGTGGTTCACAACAAGCTGAGTTCTTTGTAAGGTTTTAGATGTTGGCTTTCGGTTTTCATATGCTGCTCCATCGTATTTGTGAGGCAGGACATGGATTAAAAATAACAATAGAATGTGCACATGGACATGTAAGTTTGTGGACCTTAAAAATTTGAAGGATACAGCATTTGCAAGTGAATGCAAATTAATGTCAGTGATGGATTGCTTCTGGTGTAAGAGAAGGATTTACCTTTTTTTAAAATTTGCTTTGGCTAATACCCATAACAGCTCACAGTCTTTTTTCCCCATACAAATAACCAATTTGAATTGTTTTACCACTGGTTGTGCCAAAGCACTGTAAAGACTTTTTCTACATCATTGTAATATGAATTAAGCAGAAGGAACTGATTACAAGTTCCTTCTTAGTAGCAATTATTCTTTAGCTAATTATTTTAACTAACTTCTAAGATGATAGGTACAAGTAGAACATAACCCTCCCTTTTAAAGTGGCTAGAATTATTTTACAAAGGAACTGTTTAACACTGGATGACTGGTTGATTCAATAGGTAAATAAATCTGGACCCATTCTGGGTCTGCAAATAGTGTGGTTTTGTTCAAGAAAAGTCCCCCCCCCCTCTCTGTGTGTGTGTGTGTGTGTGTG
>JANHFM010000527.1:211436-222169 GCA_032468115.1 Grayia smithii | reverse complement strand
TCTGAAGTCTGTGTCTGTCTTGTTGGGTTGCAGAACCAAACCAGACAGTTATAGAGGTGCAGATGACAGACTCAATAGTTCCTCAGTAGAACTGTATCAGCAGCTCCTTGGGCAGTTTGAGCTTCCTGAGTTGGTGCAGAAAAAACGTTCTTTGTTGTGCTTTTTTGATGACATTTTTGATGTTTGGTGTCCATTTTAGGTCTTGAGATATGGTAGAACCTAGAAATTTGAAGGTCTCTACTATTGATAGTAGAGTATATTGATACTGTGTTTTCTAGTATTGTAAGAGGTGTAGTATGGGAGGGTTTCTCCTAAATTAAGTTCATAGAAGCCTCAAACAAGTTGCATCTTAAAGTTCATAGCACGCCCTAAACTCCTAACCTGGCCCACTTATATCAGTGAGGCTTCCCAATGCACTAGAAATCTCTTTATCATCCTCAGTCAACACACAATCAGGATCTATTGTTCTTGGGGGTGAAAGGGTATTCCCCAAGCTCTATGAAAGAGATACTACCATGTTTCCCTGAAAATAAGACCCTGTCATATTTTTTTTGAACCCTGAAATAAGTGCTTGACCTTATTGCCATGTGCTCAAAAGCCTGATTGGGCTTATTATCAGGGGGTGTCTTATTTTGGGGGAAACAGGGTACTTTGGGAAGGCTGAAAAGATTGTGAAAAAGGTAAGATGTTAAGCAACACTATGAAAAGTGACTGTACCTTTTTGTTTTTTTTACTGGAAAAGAACACAATGTAGCCTTCTCTATAGTTCTAATTATGAGAAACTAAAACTACTTTTCCATAGGTTAGAAGCACAGTTCTATTATTTCACCCTGCTTTTTTTTTGCTTCTTTCCCCATTCCTTGTCCTTGAGCACCTAGAACTAAATAGGACTTAATGGAAGGTTGGGTGTGGGAGGTAAATGGATGCTATCACTGTTCTGAAATGTGATGATTATTAGCAAATTGAAATTCAGACACCGTTGCACAATAACACTGAAAGAGAAATGACTTGAAATAGAATTCTTTGGGGGGAAAAAGGCTATAATCTCATTTAGTTATCTTTCTGCTTCTTTCAGGCAGCTGCATTTTCAATAAGCAAGCAGAAATATGCATTCGCCAAATAGATCTTTGTTGAAAACATTTTTCATTCTTCAAATAATCAGTTTTATTTGGGAAAATTATGCTATTAGACAAACAACCAAACTTTAGTTCACTGCAGATGTAGATCATCGTGAGAAACTGAAGAAAATGTATTGAAGCCACAAAGTCACTAACAATTACTTGGGACAATACAATAGTAATAAAGAATAAACACAAGCAAGATTTCATTAGGGCAAATGGAACATGGCTTCCTTAAATATTTTTCTTCAGTAATGCTCTTCAATTCATGAAAAATATAAATCTGCATTACATATTTTGGAATGGCACTTTTCAGTCCTTCAGATCTTCTGGAAGGAGCCTGATCAATCCAACTGCTGACGTTTGTTATAGGATGTCAAATTCTGGTCCTTGTTAAATCTGGAGTTTTTGAAAGTCAGACTTGTAGAGGAGGGAAGAAGAGAAAGAAGTCAATTGCAAGATGAGGAAATGATCCACCAGGTTAGTGTGAATAGTTAGAGTGAATTGATGAGGCACTTGCTTTCATGGAGGTGAGTTGCTGTCGGAGTTCCCCAACCTCCTTCACCGGATCATGAGGTCCAATCACAACACGTTCGTACTTGACTTCATTTCTCCTCCAGATGTTAAGGTGATTCGACCTTCACCCAATTATATAATACTATTATGGCTATTATCTACTCCTTCCCATTCCCCCCTCCCATTTTCCCACAGTTCAGAAAGTGGCAGCTTGGAACCCAACTAATAATGTTTCCAAGTCTGACAGTTGCTCTGTTTTGCAGTGACTATTGACTGAACCAAAGCAGTACAACAATTCTGGCAATTAGAAGCAAAGTGCCACTTTACTATACAGTTTCACTTCAAAAGGGCACTTCGATTGAGGCTCCAATGAACTGAAGCATTCCTTCTACACTAGACGATTTGAATGCATTTGGTTAGGGAAATACATTGTTGGGAATGTCCCAAAGGTGCTTTTACAAGAGGCAACTGGACTTTCTTTGTTTTTCCTCAAAGATATTTTGCTTCTCCTCAAGAAGCTTCTTTAGTTCAGTCTGACTGAGTCCAGTTGCCTCTTGAAAAAGCATCTTTGAGACAATCATAACCTGATTGACTGAAAATTTCCATAGACATTGTTGGGAATGAATTCACATAATGGTAAGAGAAAAATAGCAACACAAAGTGAGAGCTTAGGATAAGGAGGTTATTTAGGATCTTCCTGTACAATAGCAAAAAATATTATGGGCTGAAGTGGAAATCTAAAATCAGCAGATTTTTTGGATACATAAATTAGGGCAGTAACAATATAAGTAATAGCAGGTATGAATATGCTGTAGTAAATGTCCTCAATTAATTGTCATATTAGGGAGGTAAAAGAATTTGGTATTAACTGCAATATTTTAATTACTTAATAAATACAATGCTGGGCTCAATGCAGTTATATTTCATGTATGTCTTATTTTGTTGGGATAACTTAATCACATGCACATAATTCATAAAATTAGTTATTTAAATGGAAATAGGATTAATTTTTAAAGGTAGAATTTGCTAAAGAGTAGAAAATGGAATTGTAGTGTTATAAGTGGTTGCTAGGACATAGCATATAGCAAAAAAACAAAGCAAATAAATACAGTTAAGATTTTTTTTTTCTGATCAAAAGTATTGGTCTACTTTTCCTAAATTGGTACTGTCTGAATATGTTAAAATCTTAATTCCCCACGTTCTCTTCTTTTATGAACTAGATACAATTTCACTCCACAACATCAAGTTGATTGGACCATTGTTTATTTAACTTAACCACTACACCAAGCTGGTAATAAATTACAATACAATGATCATACCAGCGGTAGGTGTTACATATTCCTGCCACTAGTTCGCCATGCGTGTGCCCCTTCCACGCATGCACCCAGCCTTTCACAAGCTTGCTGCATATGCACGCACCTTCCACACATGTGTTGTATTTTTGTATATAAAATGACAAATCCAGTTACCTTTCTTTTACTCATTAAAGTGCCTATACCTATCCTTCTTCCACTATGTTTATTTTGCTTCCTTGGCAATCATTTTTTTTTCACCTAGTCTTCTTCTGAAGATGGCTCTCCCATCAAATTATCTAAATAATTGATCAATTTTATGTGGGTGGGTGGATGAAAAATTGATTATTATATGACAGTTTTTAAATTAAGACTTTATGTTTTACTTTTTAACCATCGTTAACATCTCCATTCATAAACAACACACTAGGCAACATTAATGATGTGTGTGCTAAATTTACAATTCCCTTGTCAAAGAAGATAATGTTATATCTACTTATCCTTCATAAGATTATAAATTCTGTCAGAAAGAAACAACCCCATGGAAGCTGAGGAGCAGTGTATGTCACTTGAAAATGCAAACCACGTTTTTACATTTTTAAACATTTCCTTTTCAGAAGTCCCTCCTTAGATCACTATATATTTTGACAAATGACAAATATATAAAATTGACCTATTTTCCAAAGTGGTTGATGATTTTATTGTTATATGAGAAAGCTGAAATTAAAGTCCCCTAAACTCAGGACCTATTTGGAATATGTTTCTAAAAAAAGAGTAGGAATATTTAGAAAAAATGGAGAAATTATAGTGTCACAATGATGATAAGATGACATCACAATTTCTAGCCTCATGTTAGTAAAGATATGACATGACTCTGTGTGTGTGTGTGAGCTTTTACATATATATGCTGCAATCAGTTCATAATTAAAATGTAGCATGTCTACTTTAATATATTTTCAGTTTCTTCTGTATTACACTTACCATGTGAAAGCAGAGAAATGGAAATTATCTTATACCTTACATAATGGAAATTCCATGCTTTTAAAAAAGTACAGTAATTTATCAATAAAAAGTAATTTCCAAGTGAAGATCAACTCAAGTTAAGCTCAACTCCTGCAGGACCACCTACTGCCGCAAGCATCCTCCCAGCACCCGGGCGCTCTCACAGGGTTGGCCTTCTCAGGGTGCCCTCAGCGAGACAATGTTGGCTGGCGGCGCCCAGGGGGAGAGCTTTCTCTGTGAGAGCGCCGACCCTGTGGAATGATCTACCTGTAGAACTTTGGACCGCCCCAGACCTTTGCTCCTTCCGCCGTGACCTGAAGACATGGCTTTTTTACCAAGCAGGCTATGGTTGACCATTTTTAAAGTATTTTTTAATCATTATGCTTAATTGTGGAATTTTAATTTTTATGATTGCCCCTTTTAATTCTTTTAATGCGTTAACATCGCATTTATTTTAACTCTGTTTTTAATCACTTCTATGTTTTTATTTGTGAGCCGCCCCGAGTCCTTTGGGAGAGGGGGCGGCATATAAATGCGAGAAAAATAAATAAATAAAATAAATAAATTAGACAAACTTGGAGTATTATTCCAATTGCTTTGGAAATAATGCAGTGCTTATGGCTTTATAGGTCTTGGGAGACATAATATTTTTAGTAGCTTCCTTGCTTCCTTGTTATAAATGCTGATGCTTTCTTTGACATATGGATGAAATAAAATGAACAAAAAAACCTATTAAAGAAACAGATTTTGAGGCATTTCAGATCTTTGGAAGAAGCATATGGTTCAGAGTTCATTTATGTTAACCATTTCAGAATTCAGGAGAAAATCTGAGATGTGAAAAACTAGCTCTGTGAAATGGTTCATTCTATATAAATATAACACTAATGGTGCAATCACATTGTTTGTATTTGGCAAGCCTAACTGCCAAATTGCATTTCTCAATACAGAGTGTGGATCAAAGAGGAGAGCTTTCATCTGAAGTATGGTTGAAACTTTGAAGCCTTCAGTTGTGATTATATTTAGCTGGCATTGCAGCAGTAGTGGGTTCCACTTACCTTTGTGACAAGTTCGGAACTGTGACAAGTTCGGAACTGCACAAAATCTTCTGCGCATGCACAGAGTGTTCGTGATGATGTCCAGACAGGTGGGCAGAGTCTTCCGCCGCTGCCACTACAGGTTCACTGGAACCGGGGTGAACCGGTAGAAACCCACCACTGCATTGCAGAGTTCAATTTCAGGTGTTGAATTCTGCTGGTTTATTTGCTGTTGAAGGCTAAGAAAAAGAGTGCATTTCCCAGTCTGTTGGCCATTTAAATAGACACCATTCTATTTAAATGCCCACACAATTCTCTTTGTTCCACTTTGAAATCAGCTTTATTTGTTAATACAGCAATTGAAAGGTAGAAACCTTGCCAAACAATCAAGCAAAATCAAAAGTAGACAATGCTGGGGTTCTGAAAAAGTAAAATACGATACCCAAGCAAACCCTTAAAAATTAAGTCTCCTGAGAAATATATTCTCTTTTTAAAGCAAAAAGTCAATGCAGGATGCTCTTTCCTTCTCTTGCATTTATGAACTTGTTTACTCTTTGTAAAATAAGCAGAAAAAAACATGCTTCCTTTGCAAGGATTAGAGGAACTCATTAAAACAGGGACAGGAATTAACTCACATTTACCTCTTTCATTATTTGGAAAGTCCAACTAGCAAGATCTGCTGGTTGCAAGAGCCTTTGGATTTTCCCTAATCTTAATTAGGTTGAGGGCCAAGATGGTGGGTGAGGAAAGAAGCAGGACTGGACAGAAAAGGACAAAATATTTTTTCCAAAAGTAGAAAAATCTGATGAAGATTAAGGCTGAGAAGGTCTGAGGGAATCTGACCGGGGATTCACCCAGGAAGATGAAACATGAGCATGCTTTTGTACTATTTTAGTATATAAAGTAACTTTTTAAATAAATGTTATTCAAGAGAGGTAAACTGATGACATAAATTTCAAGTGATCTTGACACTAAGGCCCTGTGAAGAACTACCTGCTTCTCCAGATGTCTTGTTATCTTCTGTCACCTTATCCACCTTGTTCTCTTACTAGGAAAGCAGTAAAACAAACAGAAACATCAAAACACAAAGCAAAACAAGAACTTACAGATAGTTTCAATATTTCAATATTTTGGTAATGAAATTACAATCAACAACCAAAGAAAGAATGAGCATTGTGGGACAGAATGTCAGGAACACCCACCCACCCTTTGTTAAATTGACCATAAATTACAAACTTTTTTTTAAAAAAATATTTTTTATTATACAATTTTCTTTGTTATATATAAAATTTCCATATCAAATTACAAACTTTTATCAGCAAGAGAAACTTGTTTAGTTTTCATACAAAATATTAAGAGTATAGCATAGAGTAACTTTCACCATGTATTTTAACAATTACTTATAATTTGCTTACAATGTTTATAGTACATGAATTAGCTTGTGAATATGGACGTTCTAATAAAATTGATTTTAAAGCCTCTGAGCATATGGCAAGAAATAATCAACCAGCTGTGCCTTCCATGTGAACATCCCTTTATAGTAGTTCCAGCTGAACCTGTCACTATTTCTCTAGCTTCATTAAGGGTGAACAAAGCTAATACCTTCTTGAAAGAGGTTGCTGGATGGTGGTTGTTTTATCAACCCATCAGCAGAAAAGAAATTTGGGGGAGGGTGGAATTTCTGGACAAAAAATGTTAGTAGAGGCAGTCTCCAGGGGATGCACCTCTAGGGGAAAGATGGACATATTTCTGGCTTTGAAGTTTGCATTAGTTACTAATTGTGGAAGAGTCTAGGACAATTTATCGTGGCCATGTGGCCACGCCTGATTATTGTTTCCTTCTATGTGTGACATTCCTCCATTTGTCTTCCTCCAAGGGTTTATCAGCAGGGTCATATCCTCTGGGAGTTATTTGTTCATTATTTGGTTTGATCTGGGCATTGCCATCTTGCATAGGTTGGAGTTTGGCTAGAGTTGCCTACTTGATCTCTAGTAGTTCACATAGTTTATATTTAATACATGTATAATTTGGGTATTCTTTTGGCATAAGCAAAAACATGGAACATATGTTGCATGCCACAATAGTATTAGTCACCTGTTCCATGCGTTTGTTTCTTTTATTTATTTATTTATTTATTTATAATTGCATTTATATGCCGCCCCATCTCCCGAAGGACTCGGGGCAGCTTACAGAATTAAAACACAATAAATAAATTAAAAGGCAATAATTAAAAATAAATGCAATTTGGAAACCCCCGATTAAGAACAATAAGAATTAAGATATACAATAAAAAGTGAAAGTAAAACCGACCACATCAGCCAGATTGATTGAAAAGCCATGTCTTCAGATCGCGGCACAATGACACTGATTTAAAAATCTGGAATTAATCAGCTTCCCGAATTTGATAGTCTACAAACAACACGGAATTGTTTCTAGAATTCCCACCCAGCATAACCATAGTTGTCTAGAAATTTTAGGAAATGCAATCCAAGCACACATGGACCAGATTTATTTTTTTAAAAAAAAATATATGAAGTACTACTTCACTATATTCTTATTATATCTTTTAAGCTGTTGTGGGAAGACCATTGTGGAAGGGTTGCTTGTGATGGAATGATGCTAGACATTTTTGTGTTATCTAGGTGAATGTAGCTGGATAGTGGCTATGATTGTGATTTGTACTATTATGCTGTCATTTATTTGAAAACTATGATTGGTGATCAAATCTAGAAATTTGTGGCTGGCTCAATGGTTTGAAATGGAGATTAACATTGCCCTCTAAAGTCAGCAGCGAGTAGCAGACTAGAATCTGCAGGGGCTCCTTTTTCTTTTATCTAGAACTGGGGAGGCTGTTCTGAGGCAATTTGAATGAGCAGCATATAAAAAGTTAGCAAGTAAATAAACTAATGTTTTAAAGTGTTCTAAAATTTAAACTCAGAAATAATTTCAGGGATCAAGTGAACTTTTTTGTTGTGTTATTGCATTGATATAATTATCAGTTACCCTTTGGGGCTCTGAAAGGATGATGGTGTCATTTTTGTTTAGATCACCATTTTATTATTTCATCATTATTTACTGATTTATGTATTATTTGTATTCTTTCTACTGCATTTATAAGCTACTCAGTTGAGTTGAGCCATATTTTAAGTAAAATAGATTATACAGACATTCATTAAAGTATAATAACTATAACTAAATGAGCTGCGGTGGCGCAGTAGTTAGAGTGCAGTACAGCAGGCTACTGAATTTGGCAGTTCAAATTTCACCAGGCTCCACCGAATAGGTTGTAAAAAATGCTTTTAAAAGGTACAAAAATAGGCTCTGATGATCACGAGACACATCTGTGATTGTCAGAGCCTTTTTTTAACTTTTAAAAGCATTTTTTTTACAACCTATTTGGGCGAATAGGTTGTAAAATGATGCTTTAAAAAAGTTAAAAAAAAAAGTTGGGTACGCCCACCCAGTCACATTACACCCCCCCACCAAGCCACGCCCACAGAATTGTAGTAACAAATTTTACATTTCACCACTGCTATAAAGCACTGTAAAGCGGTATATAAGTCTAAGTGCTATTGCTATTGCTATATATCAACAGATTCTGGAAACATAAGAGAAAGTGAAATTAGTTCAGCTTTCTTAAAATTACTCTACCCCCATCTTTCAGACTATGTTGGATGGAAATTACGGGAATTAAAGTTCAAAGCTGAAGAAGTTGAAGAAGTTGAATAAGATTGGCAAATCTGAACATGAAAATCAAGCTTAACAAAGCAAAAATTGTTCTTGTAGAAAGAAATATGAAATGATCTAGGCAATAAAAATTCCACAGTCCTTGTTGGGTGCACATAGTTTAAAATGGGAAATTCTTGACAGTAATAAATGGGTTATTATGAATCTTATTTTTTACAGCTTTAAAAGTATTTGGTTTCCTGTTGGAATCTAAAGCTACAAAATCTTAAATGGAGAGCAGTGCTCAATAGTGCTTTTAAGTTGTTTTGTTTGGATACTTGGCATGGTTTTTAATATTATTTTACCGATCTGAAACATATTTTTAAGCTTGTATCAATGGAGTTATTGTTGCTTGCTTTTAACCGTGTGAAATATTGCAGTTCAATTACTTCATTGTTATTTGGGAAATTATGTTTGCTAGTTATTTTGAATTGTTTTCTACTGTTACTAAAATGGTAATAATTTTTGTGATAGGATAGAGTAACAAATATTGTATGATGTATTTAAACTTTATGCTACCTGACTCCCAATGACTGGGTGGTTCATAAAAAAATTCGGGGAAAGGCTTACAATTACCTTTAAATCATATTGATGGAATTGTAGCATAGAATGTGTTACTTAAATATGTGCAATAAAATACAGTATAAGAAGCTCTGCTAGATTGGACTCTACTCATTTAGTCCAGCAGTTTGTTCTCACAGTGGCTGACCAATTGCACAATCAGACCTACTAGTCTCCAGCAGATGGGCTTCAGAGGTGGTCACCCCGCCATTATGGCTAATAGCAAGATATGATTGGGTCAGGAGTATGTTGGTGATGAGTGAATGAATGAATCTGAATTTAATACATGAACGACTAGTGTGAAGAAGAATGGCATTGAGGTAGTTCACCGGAATGAACAAGTATCAACTCACAGGACAAATTTCCTTTGTGTGAAAGAATCATGAATGGGTTAAAAGGAATGGAAACCAAGGAAGTCATAGTTAAGTAGATTCATGGGATCCTCAATAAAAAAGCAAGAAGTTTAATGGACAGAAGTTTCATTAATGAGTTTATGCACATGGTGAAAGTGAAGAACGCCTACAGAGAAAGAAAGATATAGAGTAAATGATGAAGCTTTAAATCAGACTTTGTTACATTTTCTTTTCTATTACAACTTACATTTCATTTCTTTATTTGCTATCTCCATTCTTTTTCTGTGCATAAATTTGCTTGCCCTGATAGGGAATGCAATGATGATTAACTTTGTTTATATGATTTAAAAAAAAAAAATGTTCTGAAATTATATGACTATCATGCCATTGATAAGATGCATTTATATTTTGGTCTGAGCTCTCTTTAATTGCTTTGTGCTCATTTTATGTTTATATATATCAGCAATGGAAAACCTATTTCTCAGCCAAGGGCCACACTTTAACTAATTTATTTGATCATATATTTATTTATTTATTGGTTGGTTGGTTGGTTGCCAGAGAATGCTGAGATTTTGCAGTTATGCAGATATACTATGGTATTAAAAGGGACACAGACAAAATAATTACTATTTTTCAAATAAATTTCAGGGTGTAATCTTGGAGGGGCTTAGAGATTGCAAAAGTGCTAGGGCCTGGGTTGCTTTACTTCCTTTATTTCCACGGGTGTCAAACTCGCACACTGCTGTCATGTGACATTTCACGACATTTTCCCCATTCATGGAGCTATGTTGGGCATGGCCTGCGCATGACGCATCGGGCCTTCAGGCCGCCAGTTTGACACCCCTACTTTATTTCCTGTCCTTTAAAGGGGTTGGTTTCTTAGGCCATCCATCCATATCTACTGGGGATAATGGCAAGTGTAGTCCAATCGAATCTACCTATTCTTTTTAAAAAGCAAGTTCTCTAACCAGGTATTTGTAAGGTAATATGACTAGGGCATTTGTGGAAGTTTCATGCTTCATCTAAACAAAGATTTTAGAGCATTACAATCCTCATTTAGAATAGAATAGAATAGAATTCTTTATTGGCCAAGTGTGATTGGACACACATGGAATTTGTCTTGGTGCATAC
>JANHFM010000527.1:147968-161218 GCA_032468115.1 Grayia smithii | reverse complement strand
CACTCTGGGGCCAGCCAGAGGTGGTATTTGCCAGTTCTCCAAACTACTCAAAATTTCCACTACCGGTTCTCTGAACTATTCAAAATTTCCTCTACCTGTTCTCCAGAACCTGTCAGAACCTGCTGGATTTCATTCCTGACTGAAAGGCTTTAAGCCATGTTGTGGGACAGAACAGGTTTGTGATTTATAGAAGGACTAGCCCTCATTTTCCTTGCAACAGCACCTTTCCATAAAATATTCCCTTTGTATTACCAATGGCATAAATTAATGAAGACTGATTTTTTCCCTTGAGTGAGAAATATAATAGCAAGGGTCATACCAAGTGCAGTCCTAACTGGAAAACCTATTTAGCAGATTGTGCAGTGCTTTGATTCAATTCAGAAAAAAAAATACTTTGGAAGGTGTGGGAATGCAAACACAGCACTTCCAAAATGAATTGTAGCATTACTCACTCATACTATTTCACACCTTGTTGCTAAGAAATATATTTAGGATTTTCTGGAGTTAACATTGAGTACATCTTCTGTTAAAAAGAAAACACCAAATGTGTATTTTACTGTTTTTATTCAACTGTATGGTAAATTTTAATTTTTCATTGCTTTGAAATCTTTGAGCCCACTTTGTTTTAGAACAAATGAAGTTTTTGTTTATTAACCTGCTAAACTAAAGTATTACTGTTATTCAAATACTGTGACAATACTCCTTGATTTGGAAGGAAATGCTTCACCTTGCTCAAAACATTCTTTTTTAAAAAATAGTTGGGCTTATTAGATGCCACTACAAACTGGAAAAGGCAGTGTAAAGAATCATTTCTGTATGTTTATTAGGATTTTATTAGGATTTTATAACCTATTAGTAATAGGTTAATTTTTTGTTGTGAGCCGCCCAGAGTCCTCTGGGAGTTGGGTGGCATATAAATCAAATCAAATAAATAAATAAATAGTATTTATTTATATTTATCCATGAGAACCCTAATTTTGGGCCATGTTTATGTTATAGTTCATAGGAGAGAAACAGTTCACTTAGCATTGTAACAGTGTTGGTTAAAAACTTATTAAAAATTCCATTTTCTCTCTCTCTCTCTCTCTCTCACACACACACACACACACGCACACACACACACAAATACACACACACACACACAAACACACACACACAAACACACAGAGACACTATCCGACTTACTTGGCCACCTATCTTGTACAATAAACTTAGGTAGCAACACTGCAAAATCAATAAAGCAGCAACATAAAAACATTTCATAATCAAGTTTTTTCAGAAGCTACTTATGTTAAATACAAGTTCTTGAATTATCTTACTTTTAAAAAGGTTGTCTTGATATTTGGTATGAAATTGATGGCATGTTCGTGTATCATTTCTTCACATATTTATCTTGAGAAATGTACCCAGCGCTAACTTATTCATGCAGGTTTACATGTGTCTGGCAAATTATCTTTGATTCTCGCTAAACCCTAGAACACTTTTCTTCCAATTACAGTTGTGGAGTCTCCACTTAATCATCTTTGAAGTCCTCTTAAAAAATTGTTTGAGGTGGCAAAACCATAAAGATGCCATTGTGTGAATGCCACTAAAATGATGGGAAGCATTTTAGGAGTGTGCAAATTCTGGCTTAATGAAGCATTTTTGGTGCTTTTGAAATGCTTTATTTAAGCATTTCATCTGTCAGATTTTCCTTGGGAGATTTGGTAAAAATAATTTGAAAAGAAAAATGCCTCATCAGTTTTAAAAGATTTATGTATATTTTACACTTTAATCTTCCAAGTTTATGTGCCGTGTATCCAAAATCAATCTAAGTTTATGATAAGGCTAATTATATGCCACTCTAAATAAGACATTTCTAGGGCTAACCAACTCATTGTAAAATTACTATGCTAAACCTTAATCTTTTTTCCCCTTACATCTTTTTCAACCTCCAGTTGAACTACTTTTAATTAGTTCAGAAGAAAGTAAACTGTATAATCCATGACTTTTGATCTCCTCCATCTTGGTAGCTATTAGATACTATTGGATGTGTTTGAACTAGATTTCTTACAATTCCCAATTAGCATGACATCTGTCTTTCCTTTCAAATTTGCCAAAAGTAGATAAAAATTTATTGAACTTAATATTGGTTAGCAGAAACAAACTATCTTATAGGCCATTGTCTGTAGTTGATTACTTCACTGTGATGAGACTAAAATGGATTGCAGAGTTCCAGCTGTCAAGCAAAAACTAATTTTTTTCTTAGTTCAGAAGAACTTGGAAAATAATATTCCTTAATTACTAATGGATTCCTGCCTGGAAACCTTGTATCTGCTAAATAATGAAAAATGCATCACTATTATTTGTAATTGTCAGCCGAGACCATCTTGACAGAATTACTAAGTGTTATTCATTTTCTCATGATTGCTTAGAATCAGCTACTGCATGGCTCTGTTGCTGTTGAATTTTGGCCCAGGACCTCACAAATTGTTGCTCAATACTTCAAAATAGCAACTTACATTTGAGAAAAACTTTCCAACCAGTAACAGATTTGTGCATGGTTGAAATAACTAGGAAAATAAAAAAGCAGGATGAAATAACACATGGAGAACATTCTGCTTTATGAAGTTGAAAAAAAATACCAGATTCCTAAATCAAATTACAGATTGAATCTGTTAATAATTAAAGATCTTCATATAGTAAAGCACATTGTTGGTCAAGTTTATATCATAAAGAACTGCGATTTACTGAAGTGTCATGACATTTTGTTGGCAAAAAATATACATAGAAAATGGTAAACAAAGTTAAGATTTTAAAAGCAAATTTATTCATTTTCAAGTCATAAAATTCCAAATTTTGAAGAGATTAAACGCTGCAGTAAAACAATATATACTAATCTGAACAAATTATTCAATCTGCTCTCAGCCAATATGAAAGTAAATTGAATGCAGTGGAAATGAATTAGTTAAATTTGGTTGTTAAAAGAAGAAGAGATAGGGTCAAGAATGAATGGGTATGAAATCAGTATAAATTGTATACAAAAGTGTATGACCAGTAGAAAAGAAAAATGTTAATAAAGATTATGGTTAATGGGAAAGTACGGTTTACAAGGATTATGTTGAAAAAATGGGTAAGAGAGAGAAAGAAAAAATAAAATAGGATAGGATAATGGTTTGAGAGAAAGAAGAAAAAGGAAGGGATATTTGTCAAAAGAAATGAATGTGACTTTTATAATAGTGGGCTTCTGTTATATGGAAGTGAGCATTTTGCGTGTCAGGGAAAATAAAAAGTAATTTGAAGGCAATGGAAATGAACTTCTTAAAAATGTATATGATAAGAATGAACTGATGCTGAATGAATATGAACAAAATATGAAAAGTAACTCTTATTACTGTTCTATCTAGACAAAAAAATGCATTTATTACCTTAGCTGTAAAATATTTTGGCATATCCTTGAAGGCACCAAGTAAACTGATAGCACAAGGCAGCATATTGCATTAAGGCAGGGGTGCTATTCAGCAGGTTCTGACAGGTTCTGGAGAACTGATAGCGGAAATTTCGAGTGGTTCAGAGAACTAGCAAAAACCACCTCTGGCTGGCCCCAGAGTGAGTGAGATGGGAATGGAGATTTTGCAATATCCTTCCCCCAAGAGTAGGGAGGGAATGGAGATTCCCCTGCCATGCCCACAAGCCACACCCACCAAGCCAGACCACACCCACCAAGCCATGCCCACAGAACTGGTAGTAAAATTTTTTGAATTCCACCACTGCATTAAGGCTAAGAGAATTATAAATTCATGACAAACTTCTCCCTATCAAGACAGAGAAGATGGGTGTTAGTCTCAGTTTCCATTCCATCCCCTACTGTATCAGAATAACCGAAGAACTGTCCTGTGCCATAATTGATCTCTCGGATTATCCAAGTGAAACAAGACCCTGGTTTCAGTAAAAATGAAAGAAAAACACTTTGGTTTTTTTTTTCTCCTTAAAAATAATTACAGCACATTAAATACTTGAATTTCATAATGAGACTTTGAGGCCTAAGGCAATAGTGCCCAATAAATCTTTTATCTCCCTGTGGTTCTTTATCAACATATCATAAGTACTTTGGAACATCAACACCATTTCTTTTTGAAATCCAGTCATCTCCTCTTGATGCAACATCTTGTCTTATTTTGATAGGTCTAAATATTACTCAATATTTCAGTCAGTAGTAGTCTGTCACTGCTCCAAAGTCTCAATTGTCTATGACCTCAGAAAGCCAAATTAGAAACCATTTTCTCAATCCTAGCATTTTTTCCTCAGGGGAATGCAACAGTTATAATTCTTTGTGTCCCACAGTTAGTCAATTGGTTCCATTTAGGTAATCCAGGAAGATTTCCAAATGTCTCCTTAAGTCCACTCTGTAAGTTCAGTCATAGATCCTGGCATTTAAAAGTCACTTTCTTTAGATGTCTTCCATAATCTCACAGTTAAATCTCCAATAATCATGAAGGAGACAGATATAGAACAGTACATAGCAGAGCAGTCCTCCAGGTGTTTTTATTTCCACTTTTTTTTCCTTTGTCTTATCAGTACTTTTCAAGGTTGTAGGAGTTTAGTATATATTCCATTCACCAGTAGATGGTGTCTTCAGCTTAAATTTCAATATTGCACAAAATCTGACAAATATTTCAGTTTTTTTGAAAATAGTCAATATTCAGACAAATAATTCCAGCGTTTTAAAATGCCTTACCAAAATATTGCCAATAAAGTTTAAAAACCCAATCTTTCTATATTTTAAAGATTTTTCACTCTCCGTTTAGTGCCTTTTCTTTTGAGTCTATAATTTTTCTCTCTGTAATTATTTGACGCTTTGACAAGCATTTCAAAGAGTCTCTTTTCCAGGGTTTATTTTCTTTGGGGTTAGGTTATAGGTAAAAAAAGAATCACCTCACCCAGTTCCAATCACTGTTCATCTCATGCTTCCAGCACATTCTTTGTTTCTTCAGCTGTCCCAGCTTCATGGCAGCTATAATGGCTGCCTCTCCTATGTTGTTGGATGGGAGGAAATCCCTGGGTCCAGCTGGAGAGCCACCAGTCTCTGCGGCCTGCACGGTGCCCCTCCTTTCTTCATCACCCCTACAGGGTGACTTTAGCCCCTTGGGGGGCCCTCCAACGAGGAGGATTCAGCATGAATTCACAGAGCCCTGCTCCTCGCGTCCAATCTTGCCACAACATCAAACTGGAAGCTTCAGAGCCTTTCTTGCATCTCAAGTGCTTTTGTGCAGGTATGAGCCTTTTTTTTCTTGTTAAATCAAGACAAAATACCAAGTATTTTTTGTTCTCCAAATCAAGCCAAAATGCAAAAAACAAAACAGCTTTAAAAAAAAACAAAAGCAAACACCTTCCAAGAGCTACCTTTGGGATCATAAATTATCAGAACAGTTTATTAAACTCCACTTAATGATTGTAAAGGAAGCACATTGAGAAGAAAACTTGACTTATAATAAATTGGATACAAAGTCAAGTCACTGGAAAGCTTTCCATCGAACAGAAAGTACTGCAGAATAACATTTCCATTTCATCAGAAGGTATCAAACTGAGTTTAATCAGATGCAGATTACAGCACATTCCCATCACGTTTAAAACACTGTGGAGAAGCATACAGAGAAATTGCTCATGGAGACTTCAGGAAATTAAACACTTTGTGTTTAAAAATGTGGACGATTATTTAAATAAAATCTGGCAATTTTATATATATTAGTTAAAGTTTGGATTAGTTTGGTTTTGCTTATGAAAGATCCCAGAAGCTGGGTTTATAAATCAAATCAAATCATAAACAATCAAAGCATAATCTGTGATTTATTGAAAAAAATTGCTGCTAGCTGAATTCTCAAAGCATTCTGAACCATAAATTTCAGTTTACAAACCACAACAGCAGAGTTCATTGAAGAATTGCTAAGAGAAAACCAAACTGCATCTTATGTTAGTATGATCCCTTGTAGAAAATAACTTGGCAGAAAATTACAAAGATACTTTATGAAATGATCATGGCAATATGCTGTTTTATTACTATTGGAATAGAAACTCTATGCAGTTTGGGAGACAAAGTTAGCAGGTATGCTTCCTATGAATCAGACAAAAGTTTTTCAGCGAGACTCTTTCCAGGAATTAAAATCTCTCTCTTCATAATGCATAACTATATTTCAAATGAGAGAGGAAAGAAAAACACTATAATGTTCTGCTCATCATAGCCAAAAATGTTTTATAGAAGAAAAACTGAGTACAGTGTAGCTCAATATACAGGTAGCTTCTTGGTAAAAGCCAAAGGCAAAGAAGTTAATGGTGACCCTTTTCTGATTTTATTCTTGTTTGCTGATTACCGACTTCAGCTTCCTGAATTGAGAAGGAATTCTAGAACCCTTTCACAAACTTAGTTTCATGTAAAATAGAATGGCACCTTACAAGCTTCACGTTTTATTTTTGCAACCTTTGAAGCCTTTTTAAGGATAATTGCTAAAATTGAAAAGCACAGTGCCACACCATTTTGACATGGGACTCACACATGAGAACTGTGGTTTAATTCTTAAAATAGACTGAGACACTTTCTCTTCCACAAATTCTGCCTTGCCCATGTGGGTGATGGTTCTATATATGTTGTTGTTAGCATCCCTAAAATGTCAAATGAAGCTCTTCGTAAATGCCTACCCTGAAATAGAAGGACATTGCAGTTTGAACTCTCTTCATCCCTCTCTAATGTCTTTTTATTTATATATTTTTATTTATTTATTTAACCAATCAATCAATCTTAAAACTGGCAAAGATGGTGAGGAAGATAACAAGGTACACATGGGATGAAAGTACAACTTCCTTTTAATTCAATATCCACCTCCAGTTTAGCACTTAGCACTTAGACTTATATACCTTTTCCACTGTGCTTTATACCCACTCTAAGCAGTTTACAGACTCTGTCAGTCAGCAGAGTTAGCCTGCGATACTGCATTCTAACCACTGCACCACTGCAGCTCTTATGATGCACTCATCAGCTGGGCTCCAGCCCAATTGTCAGAGCCAATTATATAGCAGCACTATTTTATGATTTTGGAAGACAACTCTAAAATTATGGGATATATATTTCAAATAATTTGACTTGTCAACATTTTTGTCTTTCTTTGAATCATGCCTGTAATTCTGAAATGTTTGTCTTTTAAAATTGTTTCTGCATACTATCAACTGCATACTATTAATGTGGAAAGACAATACCTTTTGAGATATTTTCTAATGAAAACATAGAGAAAAAAAGAAACATTTTTCAGCTGTGTCCCTTATAATTTGATACTGTTCTTGTGATTTGCTGGTCCATAGAGTAACAATGTTCACATTCTATTCCAAATTGGACAAATTGAACCAAATAGGTCACCAACAAAGATCAAACAAATTTAATCAAATAAAATTTAGCAAGTTGAAGAAATGTGTGTGTGTTTGTGTGTGTATCATTAGAACAGCCCTTAGTCATTAAGTGCAAGAATATTTTGTTTGAACATTATCAGCATTGAGAATGTTTTAGAAATTGCCTTCATCTAGGACAATTGGTTTAAGGCTTCAAATCTGTTAGAATTTCTAAAGTGACCTTCTATCCCAGAGAGACAAAAAGGAAAGGAAAAAAGGAAATGTGTAAGTCCCATAAGAAAAAGAGCCTCAAAGTCTGGAAAGCAATCAGTTCTGCTGTGTGGCTTAACATTTCAGTGAGTTAAAGTACACTGAATTGGTAGCAAGGTGCATTAAGCAGCAAATTGCATCAGCCTAAAATTGAGCATAGTATTACTAAGAGGGCTGAGGGACCTAGAGGAATAATTCTGTGGCTGAAAACTTGTTGCCTGTTCTGTTACAGAGACAGTCACGATTCTTTACTTCCCGTGGAATCAGTTTTGTTTTATTGGTGCTACCATTACAGGAAAGAGCAATCGCTTCCCTCATTTTCCTTAAATGTGTCATGTAACAATTTACTCAGATATTGTGTGTCTTCCAGGGAACAAATGGTGGACTGAAGACAGCTCTGTAAAAAACAAAGCTGAGCACTGAGTGGAATGAAGAGCAGTGAGTAGCCTGGCTCTTCGTAATTTCTCTGCAGATAAGGAGAGGACTTGAGATCACCCACAAGTGCTCCACACAGTCCCTTCCTGATGAGAAGACTACAAAACAGTGGTCTTCAGTGGGTTTAGAGTTCTGGGAAATGACAGAATAGCCATCTTGCTCAAACCACTGAGGCTTTAAAAAGACATTGGGTTCACATATTTCTTTTTCTAATCACTTTTGAAGTACATACAAATGGACTAAGGGTCCAAATAGATTTGAAATAAGATGTTGATATTCATTATAAAGAACTGTGCCTATGGGGAAAGTTTTTTTTGTTATGAAGTCTTTAAAAAAAAAAGACTTTAGAAATTGAACACTAAAGGGAACTAGAAGGAACTAAAGGTTACAACTGAAGGACACTCCAACCTGACTTCCTAATAGTGAATGAAACAAAATATTTTAACATTACACATATTGAATGGAGCCAGAAGTGAATTTTAAGAATGTCTGCTTCTATAGATAGGCTATATTTAAAAGATGCTATAGAACAGTGGTTCTCAACCTGTGGGTCGGGGCCCCTTTGGGTGTCGAACAACCCTTTCATAGGGGTCGCCTAAGACCATCGGAAAATACATTATTTCCAATGGTCTTAGGAACTGAGACACCGCTCCTCTATCCATCTCCAGGCAGGTCCGCCCACATGCAGATCTGCCCACATATGAGTACCCGGTGTGATGACATCATTACACCAGCCCCATCATATATACCCCGTACAATACATGTGTATGGGATGGGGTTGGCGCCATAATGAACTTATGCGGACCAGTCACACGTATAGAGTAGCAAATTTACAGTTATGAAGTAGCAATGAAAATAATTTTATGGTTGGGGGTCACCACATGAGGAACTGTATTAAGGGTCGCGGCATTAGGAAGGTTGAGAACCACTGATTTAATCACTGTTCAAAGTTACAATGGCACTGAAAAAGTAACTTATTACTGTTTTTCATATTTAGGACTGGTGCAGCCTCCCCATGGTCATGTGATCAAAATTCAGATGTTTAGCAACTGATTCATATTTATGACGTAATCACCTTTTCTGTCCTTCTGACAAGCAAAATCAACAGGGAAGTCAGATTCTTTTAAAACCATGTTACTAAATTAACAACAGCACTGATTCACTTAACAACTATGACAAGAAGGGTTGTAAAATGGGGCAAAATTCACTTAAAAATTATCCCATTTAACAACAGAAATTTTCAGGTCAGTTGTGGTTTTAAGTATTTTGTTACCCAGATTTATACCTTTTTCCCCCACTTTGTAGTCCAGCTTTTCCTAACTGGTTGCCATCCAAAATTGCAGTTTGTTTCCAAACATCTGGGAATTGTAGTCACTAAAAAGTCTGCAAGATACCTGTTAGCCACTGATCAGGGAACATGTATAATTTCATGTCAAGATAACATTTTTTCCATGTTTTTATTCAGTGTAGTTCCAAAGTCCTCGTTGGTCATTCACTTTTCCGCCCTTCATATATGTTTATAAGTAGACATAAATCCTAGGGATATCTCATAACTTTTACAGAAATAGCTTTAACTAACCCTAACCCATTCATTGCTTTCAGATGCACGGATTCTATTGCTATCAATCAAAAAAGAGTGTGCAGCTGTTCCACTGGAACACCTTAATCAATTTTCTGCGGTAAGGGGTTACAAATCAAAGACACAATACATTTGGATGAATAGAGAAGTGGAATCGCACAATAAAAGGCTGATTTGGAAGCAAGCAGAGGCAATGGGTACTTCCAGAAGGAGGGAAAATCTTGTGTAATTAACATATTGTGCAGTTATTCTGTATTTCTCCACTTAATAGTTTTTTTTTTCTGCTAAGGAAACAAACACAGAAGAGTTATGATTGGGAGATGATTTGTCTCCCTATAAATTTGTGATTACACAAATTGTGATAACATAATTAAAAACCTCCCCCATATGAAAGTGACTTGTAGACATGGCTGGCTCATTGCCACCCAAGGAGTCTCTTCAGCTTTATCTTTGCTTGACGATCAGATCCAGATAATCTCCCTAAAGAGAGAGAGAGATAAAATAGCAGCATAGTTGTCAGGAAGGGTCATCCAGCGTTTTGGTGAGAGAAATCATCAATATGCTGATAATAATCACTTTTACACCTCTACCAGGAATGTAGGGGATGCTATAGACATCCTTACTCCACATCTGGAGGCGATAAGGTTTGGGATGGGACAAAACAAATAGAGGATGATTCCTAGAAAGACAGATGCATAGCTTTGTCCAGCCACTGTGGGGAGACAAGGTGGCTTGCTTGTTGGTTCTAGAAAAAAACATGTTTATTCTTTTATTGCCAAAGATAAAATACAAAGGAAAGGAAAGGAAAAAAGAAAGAAAGAAAGAAAGAAAGAAAGAAAGAAAGAAAGAAAGAAAGAAAGAAGGAACAGACTAATGAACAGCCAACACTAACAAGGGGAAAAAATGTACCAAAAACCATGAGTTTTTTGCAAGGTTACAATACCAGAATCTAGCAACTCTGAAAGCAATTCTTCAGACTTTTTTTTTTGCCTAAACTGCTGCTCCTGCTTCTCCTACTTTTGTCTGTCAAGGATGTTCTCACAGACCATTACACTCAAACTTTCCAGACCCAATTTCTGCATTGCACTGTCCTTTGAAGACTGCACAGAAACGGCAACTGATAAAAAATGCAGCTAACCCATATAATCCGGTATAATACAACGCCTATTTTCCAGTTTACAACTACAGTTTATGGGTACTGGTTTTAATTTGTGAGTTTTACAGTATAAAGTCAAGGAACTGACTTTAGAGTCAGCAGAACTGATCATGTTCTGCTTGGAACAAGATGTTCTGGATTCCCTTAGTTTGGAAATGAAAAAGGTGGAAATGGGAAGGGGGTTCTCAGAAGCAAGGCTTCTTTATTGTTCTCCAGATCCCCAAGTTCAGGCTGTTTTTCACTTTAGTAACTTCACCTTTTTCACTTTTAGTAACTTAACTTCTTGAAAAGAAGTTATATATGGAATTTTGAGTACATCTATGGAGACTAACATCTGGGATTTACTTCCTACCTGATTGGCAGTGGGCTTTTTTAAATATTACTGATTTTTTTAAAGAGTTATGACATTTACTATTATACTTTTTGTGATTTAATTTTGAAACCACATTGAGATGTATAATTATGCTGGCACTGAAATATTGGAAATAAAGTAAATTATTTTCCACCGGATATAAGGAGCGTGCACATTTTCCTCTCTTTTCCATTAGAACTATGCCAGGTAGAAATATCATTATAAAATGAAAACTTGACACCAAAGAAATATAACCTGAATAGCAGGTAGAAACTCAAACATATGAATTAATCTATTACTGTAGTAACCTCAAGCAGAGGAAAAAATAAAGGATGATGGATAGCTGTTAGAAGTCTTTAGAAAATAAGCGATATAACCTTTTGTCATTTTGTTCAAGGTTCTGACTTTGTATTCTAGACCAGTGTTTCTCAATCTTAGCAACTTTAAGATATGTGGATCAGCTCCCAGAATCTCAACAAGAAGCCATGCTTGTTGTTAAGGTCAAGAAATGTTATTGTAGAGGCAATTTTATTATGGGCACAGACCAGCTTTATAAATAAGCATTCAAACATTAAAGCGTCTTTATTTTTTAATGCTTCTTATTTCTAATGCTAGTCTGTGACTGTAATAAAATTATTACTACTGTTCTTGAGGATGTTTTTCATCCTGATCCTGTGATTCCAGGCAATACAAGACACAGTCTTCAAAATGCTGGCTAGGAATTCTGGGAGTTGAAGTCCACACATCTTTAAATTGCCAAGTTGAAAAACTCTTACCAGCATATGTGTCTCAGAAGCCATACAGTCCATTTTACAAGGAGGGAAGCCATTTTTAAAGGCTATTTTCAAGTGCATACTTTTTAAACAGGGTTTCTCTGCAATTGTGAAGCTGTGCAAATAATCATTGTGCATTTTTAGAAATAAGGCAGAAATTTCTGGAACTGCTTAATTCAACCCCTTAATATCAGCTCCATGTATGTCACATGGAGAGAAAGGTGCATGAAATGGAGGAGTTACTAATATTTTGTGCTCTTGGCCAATAGCCTCTCTTAGAGAAATACATTGGATAATGTTTTTGTTTTTTGTTTGTTTTTAATCAGTGGGATCTAACCCTGTTTGGAATTCCATCTTTCTTTTGTTGACTTCTGCCATACTAACAAGCTTTTGTCCAATGCCATTTTGAGGATATTGTCTCATTGACAGACAGATGGACTGATGAGCAGTTCCAAGCCTCCCTATCCAGGTTTTCTAGGTTATAAACAGTGAAAAAACAACATATAAAAGCAACAGCACTGGATTCTCTTGCAGTGTAGCTTGAAGTATGCACACAATCTTTCAAATGTTACTATTATTCTGCTATTTCTATAAATCAGAAGAGTTGGAATTGGTATATATTATTATATCACTATATAAATATGCCAGATAGTGCACTGCATTTACTAACCTTTCAAAAGCTACCATATATGGAAGAAAAATATACTTGGTAGCAGACTGAAATGGACCCAGTTCAGAACTTGCATTAAGAGCTACCTATTAAGGAGATAATTTTCACGTCTTGCAAGTGATAGTTGCAAACTCAGCTAAATGTGGTTTTATCTGTTACCTTGCATCTTGCTTATTATGTATATTTAGATTTTCAAATTGATAAGCAATAAATGTAATAATATGTTTTCCATATTTATTTTCTTGAATCCTTTATCATCTGCCTGAATTTATTTTAATGCAATTTTGAATGTAAACGGTATACGTATTTGCAAAGAAATTTACCTTTGGAAGAATTTATAATAATTCTTGTGATATTATTTGCTAACTCTACAATATCTGCAAGTAATAGTTACAAAATCAGTTAAAACGCCTTAATTTCTTTACTTTCCCCCTCATGCTCTCCCCTATACAGCAAAAACACATTTTTCCTTAGTTTACCAAGAAGACCAATTGCTTTAGGATCCATTAATCTAGTGGTTCTCAACCTTCCTAATGCCGCGACCCTTTAATACAGTTCCTCATGTTGTAGTGACCCCCAACCATGAAATTATTTTTGTTGCTACTTCATAACTGTAATTTTGCTACTCTACACGTGTGACTGGTCCGCATAAGTACATTATG
>JANHFM010000522.1:217785-229611 GCA_032468115.1 Grayia smithii | reverse complement strand
ATGCATCTTGCAAGGTCAGTACCCGGCGTATAAGACGACCCCCCACTTATCGGAAGATTTTAATGGGTTAAAAAGTCGTCTTATACGCCGGAATTTACAGTATGTTGATATCTTTCTCTAATGAATTAGGAACAGAATGTTTATGATTTCACATTTGGTTATGTAAAATCATTTCTTTGCTATTGCTTTGATAGACAGAAATTCAATTCAGTATAATACTGACTTTACAAATCAACATTTCTTTGGGCAGCTCCTTGTTCAACTATGGCTTATCATCATGACAGCAGACGAATATTTGTAGGCCAAGATAATGGAGCCATTATGGTAAGCATTCATTTTTAGTTGACTGTACATTTAACTGCTGCTAAAAATATTCGCATTGCATATCAATATCTGGTATTCATCAATGCTAAGCATTCAGTGCAAATGTGCACGAATAAACTTTGATAATCATTATTCAAGAACATTTTTTGAGATTCCCACAATAACACATTATGGAATAGTGTGCTGACTTTGTGTAAATTAATTTGATGGCATCAGTAGATCTAGGGCTAATTTCTATGGTCTCTACTTGGTTTTCTGTTTAATGAAACATCTGTGAAGTTTTCCAATGGAATATAGAAAGTAGTTTTCTTTGAGGTGAATGCAACTTTTAGTAATTTCATATTTAAATCTATGTATTAACATTGTAATAATTGTAAGGCCTTTCAGGATATTGTCTTAATTTTATAATCGAGTTTACAGCCTGATATTTGTGATTTCCCACCCAAACTAACTAAGTACAACCCTACTTAGCTTTGTAATATCACCCAAGGTCAGCTTGATATCAAGTCTGTCCTATAGAGAACAGTGTAATTTCTCACGTGTCAGTTATTTTGCTGCGGGACGCTATCAGGAAGAGAGTTGGATTAGAATTCTTTTCTTTGACATCTATTTCTGAAAATGGAAAGAATTTAATCTTTCTGTTACTATTAAAAAGTTGAATATGGTAGATTTCTTTGTACTAGGGCACCCATCTCTTTTTAGGAACAGAAGTACAAAAGCTTCTACTTTCCATTGCAGGTATTTTTAATGAAACAGTATCCAAATTGTATCTTTAGCTCATTTTCTGGTGAGAAGTATGAGATGCATCTTAAGCTCTGCTGCTTATCTAATGTTTGTTTTAATTTGGTAAACTATGGAAATCAGTCATATTTATAAGAAACTTAAAATTAACTTTGCAGAAGGGAAAAAAAGAAATATTGTTAGTATTTCAGACCATGAACTACACAGTTTTTATCAGCTTTTATCAGTACTTTTCTGAATATCTTTGAGGCCTTTCCTGACTTTCATGGTGAAACTAACATTTGTTGTTAGAAAAAATATGAAACAAATCCATATGGGAAGTCAGAACGCAGGCACGGTAATTATTCTCCAAAGCTCTGAGATGATTACATCTACAGAGCAAAGCTAATATATTTAAAACAAGCAAAAAGTTCTAACTTA
This sequence comes from Grayia smithii, assembly GCA_032468115.1. Lineage (NCBI taxonomy): Eukaryota > Metazoa > Chordata > Lepidosauria > Squamata > Grayiidae > Grayia > Grayia smithii. The sequence continues at coordinate 228,126 of JANHFM010000522.1, read as the reverse complement.
GCCCAAAAGGTAGTCATTTCTACTGCACGGATATTTTTTTAAAAAGTGAAGTTTCAGCATATGATTTTAGATATGCTTTGGAAATTGGTAGGAACAGATCCCATATTAACTGAAGAACAAAAGTGTCTAACTATTCCTCATTATGAAGTCACAATTTCAATGGAGAAAATGTTTCCTACACACATTTTGTTTGTTTTAGACTATTAAAATTCCTATGCCAGTTTTTCAAAGTATCATAAAACATCTTTATAGCAGTGGTGAAAACCTGCCAGTTCTGTCCGGCTCATGCAAGCCGGTAGCACCAGTAGCACGTGGTTCAGCAAACCAGTAGCGGTGGCAGCCCGGATGTCGTTACTTCCTGGTTTTAACCTTCTGCGCATGCACAAAGCATTCTGTGCATGTGCAGAGGGTCAAAAATAGGATGTGACGATGGTGTGCATGCGAGCGGAGCATGCACTTCCGAACCGGTAGGGAAAGTAAGTAGATTTCACCCCTGCTTTATAGTAAAATCTTATGCACTTCTGGCTGGAAGTAAACTTCATTGATTGCAGTGAGTTTTTTCTTTATAAAAGGGTAAAGGATTTCATTCTCAAAGTAAAAAAAAATGAATGAAATATTGCTATTTTAATATAAAGGCCTTTCCAACATATTTATAGAGTAAAACCATAGCATCCAATACCATAAGACACACTGTAGTCTTCTTGCCAAAGAGCAGCCAAGAAATTTCTACCAGAAAATCCACTTAGAACAAGTTTTTATCCCAGTAGCCAAACTCATCTCTGTTTCCTAAATGAAAGTAGTCCAAACCTTGACATTTTAATTGCAAGCTGTTAGAGGTTGTTAATCCTTCGCATAGGTACATCTTGTGTGCCAGTTGTGCCCTTTCCTAGACTGGGATGCCCTTTGCATGGTCACTCATGCCCTTGTTACTTCTCGGTTGGACTACTGCAATGCCCTCTACATGGGGCTGTCCTTGAAGTGCACCTGGAGGCTTCAGTTAGTCCAGAATGTGGCTGTGCGGGTTGTTATGGGAGCTTCCCGTTACTCCCGTGTGTCACCTCTCCTGCGTGAGCTGCACTGGCTATCGGTGGCTCTCCGGATCTGCTTCAAGGTGCTGGTACTTACCTATAAAGCCCTTCGTGGCTTAGGACCGGGGTACTTGCAGGACCACCTTCTGCCAGCAACATTCTCCCATCGTCCTGTGGTTTCTCACAGAGAGGGCCTTCTCAGGGTGCCGTAGGCCAGTCAATGCCGGCTGGCGGCCCCCAGAAGGAAAGCGTTCTCTGTGGGCGCACTGACCTTCTGGAATGGGTTGCCCACTGAGCTCCGGACTGCCTCTGACCTCCGCTCTTTCCGCCGTGACCTAAAGACGTGGCTGCTTCAACAACCTGGCTGATCTGATGAGTGGTCTTAATTTATTTTAATTTGGTTTTAATTTGTTTTTAATTGACTCCAAATGATTTTAAAATGTTTATTGTATACTTTAAACTTCTGTGAGCCGCCCCAAGTCTCTCGGGAGAGGGGCGGCATATAAATACTAATAAATAAATAAATCAAGAAACAAATAAATAATTCAGTAGGAATCAGTAGTTCCCACATTCATGTTTGTTTTGGGTTGTGAAAGTATTTTTTTCTGGTATCCAACAGGATTTCTAGATCATGTATCTTACTGTTTGTTTATGATTTCAGGAATTTCACATCTCAGAAGACTTTAATAAGATGAATTTTGTCAAGACTTATCCAGGTAATGAGACAGTGAAGTATTCCTGCACGTATGAGTAGCCTTCAATAATTTATATGGATAATATTTTCATAAAATAAGTATTAAGCATATATATGAACCAACATTGGTTGAATGATATGAACTATAACTGTGGAACCTAAAGAAAACAATTGTAACTTTTATAATCCTGTAAATAATTCTCATATTCTTATGAAGGACAATTTTTGTAGCACAGTGCTGATGTTACCTAGTTTGGGTAATGAAATGTCTGCAAGTAAACAGTCAAGCTCAGAGAACACCAAGGACCCCTCATTCCCTTATTCTATTTTCTTTCCTGTTACCAAATCACCTGCACAGCGTAATATCCTAAATATGTGTCTGGACAGAATTCATGCAATTCTCATTTTGGCTTCACTTGAAAGGAAATGAATTCCAGAACATTAATTTGTTTCCCTTACAAGTAGTAGTGGCGGTGGCGGTGGTGGTAGTAGTAGTAGTATGTGCATGTTTGTGTGCATATGTGCATGCATGCACTCATAGAGAAAACTGAAATATTAGAACAATATGTTGCTCCATTCATAACCTCTTTTAACTGAAATGCCAACACAATATAAGACAATCCTGTTTGCAACTAAGCCATTGATAAGAATGTGGCCTTGAGGTAAGCCTTATATTAAAATAACATGACAGCTTTTATATAAAAATTCTTGGCTTTTCCAAAACAAGACTTTTCTGATTTCAAATTAATTTTATAATGTCTCTCTTTTTCATAATGTTCTTCTCTCTTCTTCTTGGTTTAATTTCACAATGTGGTGTAATTACAGTTAGGAATTCTCATCTATGCTTCTCTTTTGCATTAATAAAGGGTAATATTTCATTTCCGTTTGAAGGAAATGAGTAGTGAGGGGAAAAAATTAAATGAATTAATGCCTGGCGAATACTAAAGAAAGAGAAACAAATCTAGGCTTGATTATACCCATTCCATGTATAAATATTTTTGTTTCTGTTATAATTTCTTGTCTGTACAGCACACCAGAACAGAGTGTCAGCAGTCACTTTTTGCTTGGAAGCAGAATGGGTGATTAGCACTGGCCATGATAAATCTGTCAGCTGGATGTGTACCAGAAGTGGAAACATGTTGGGAAGACACTATTTCACTTCCTGGGCATCTTGCCTACAGTATCCTTCAAAGTAACTGTATCATAGCAGATGTGCAATTTCTTAAATTTTGTTTAATCAGTCTTAATATTTTGCTGCATTTGTATTTCATGCTGTGTTGATTCTATCAAGAAACTAATCACCTTTAAAAGTTTTTGCTATTACTGTAAATTGTAAAAGTATTATAAAAATGTTACTTGGACTATTACCATAAGGAAATGCTTGGAATTTGAGACTAATACATTATTTGCCACTTATGCCAAATAGACTTTCGATAGGTGGTAGGTGATACCTTTCTCAAATGATTTTGAGTAGAAGAATGCTTTCTATTGACCAGCCAACATTTCTTACTATTTCACATCCATTTTATTTAAATAAATGGATTTATAAAATCAGGGAACGGCTGTTGCTGATTCTACCCAGTCATCTTTATCTTGCTTTCTCAGCCCTAGCTGTTGCAGAAAAGAGCTGAAGAAAACTGATTTTGGAAGACAAAGAAGATCTTTCCATTGAAATGACTGAATAATATAACATCTAGTCAAGAAAACTGGGAACCTGTTTGTTGGGTGCTACATACTTCCTGTAGTTATTTTAATGAGTTTTTTCAGCTGTATATATATATTTATATGTAAGCATAGGTTGTTAGCAAAATTAGTGTAATAATTGCCTCTTCTCTATGATATCCCAACCTGTGAGCCCTTTTTTGCATCACCTGAAATAGTTCATAGCCAGACATTATTGTTTCAGAATGATGTCAAGAGCCTCCAATGCATGGTTGCTAATCAGCTGGTTAAGGCAAGTTAAAGAAATCTGATCTGATCTGATACAAATAAATATAAATACAAATAAATAAAAAGGCTGGGCAACAACCTGACTTAACTACATATGTTCTTGGTCTGGTCATGTTATGATCTATCCAATTTTATTTTGATTTATTTTGATTCATTAGATATATTGATCAGCATGTAACCCTTGTTTGGGGAACCAGAAAGCTTTTAAATTACTTCTTTTTAATAAGAATAGGGTTAATGCGAGAAAATAAATGCGTAAAGAATTTTAGATAAGATAGGAGATTGCTTTTTCACGAAAGTTTATTAGATTTATAGAAGGGAAAAGGAGATGACTGTACAAGAGATGGTAACAAAATAAGTGTATAGATTTAATTACATAATCATAAGGATTTTAGCTGAGAGGAAAGACATTTCTTAGATGTTCTCTGAATCAGGGTTTCTGCTCAGTCTCATCTGCCCCCAAAGGCTAGCTGTATGCTCACTTGTATTTATTCTTTTAATTCTCATCATGCTGTTTTTGCTGATATTCCACCTCTTTTATAGAAGAACTACTATTACCTACAGTACATGAGTGAAATTTTATATTTCTCTCTTTGTCTTTCTTCTGTCTTGTTTACAGGTGAACATTAAGCTGGACCTATGAAAATAAATTCTATCAATGAAAAATATGCATGTTTTAGACCAGTTAACTGACAGTGATTTTTAGACATCCATAATATTATATTTATTTATTTATTTCAAAATAAAAGACTCACTAATTCTTATCTGGGATTCTAAATGGACAGGTGTGGTTTCAGGTTACTAACTACTTTCAAGAAAATTAAAATAGATTACTTTTTATGGTCAATCTTGCCTTCTGCTGGAACTACTGAGACTTGAAAACATACTCCTTGACTTGGGATTGTATTAAGATATGACTTTGAAACCCAGCATGCCTTTATTGGAGACTACTCTGGACAGATTACTTTGTTGAAGTTAGAACAGAGCACAAGTTCAGTGATCACAACTCTCAAGGGTCATGAAGGTAACTTGTTTTTCAATTGAATGAGGCTCAATCTTTTTTATATAAAATGAAACATTAGAGATGCAACTTGATCCTTAATGTTAGAATGAGATATCCACTATTCTCTCTTAATCAAATTATTGCCTCACCTTAGGTTAATGGAGGCTGATTCAATTTTTTTTAGTTATTTGGCAGTCATAACCCCTATACCCAGTACATTTTTCCAGTATAGGTTTGGATCAACTGTAGCACCAGGTCCATAATAGTGCATTCTAATAGTAAAAAAAAAGATTATCAAAAGATGAATAATGGTGGCCATACTTTCTCCATCTAATATGTGGGTGGCATAGCTCATGCTGATCAAGGCAGTTGCCTCTTTATAATATCAAATGTTCATTCCAAATGGGTTATACATCATTCTGGTACTTAAACATGAAGATTTATAAAACTCTTTAAAAACTGCAGCATTTCCTCGTAGGAATTATTGAAATTGTTAGTTCTAGTGGGCCGCTGTGAGGAAATATAGCTTGAAATTTTAATTAAACATTTATGTTAATGTTGATCAGTTTTTTAAAAAATATTTTAAAAGCAATAAAAATAAATCTAACAAAGTCTAAAATGAGTGTTTTATTGAACAACTTCAGTAAAATCCTAATATACATAAACATGTTGATATTAAAATGTTTTACATGTTTGCAAAAAGCAAAGCGATGAATTAGCTCTCCTGTAAATTAGGCATACAATCTTGAGTCTTTAAAAAAATCTTACTAAAGTTTATGCACTTGTTTTTCAAGGTGGGCAATTAATTTTGAATTACAACTTTGAAATGAATTTTGTTTCAAATGAAATATACGTGTGCCAATATAATGTTTCAGGATCCAGCCTGGGACAGTCATTGGGACCAGAGATTTAAGTCTTCCCAATTTCAGACTCATGCTAGACCCATCTTAAGGGAGCTTCTCTTTACCAGAATGGTAGAGAAAAGTTATCAGAATAGTAGAGAGAAGTTCCCTGAGGATGGGCTCCAGCAAGAGTCCGAAAGCTCAGAAGATTAAACCTCTGCTCTCAGTGACATTGGATCCTTTATAGATACCATTGTGTCTAACTTTTTAATGTGTTTATCCTATAATATTTTATCCAGTAATTGTTAAAACAAATTCTTCAAAAAAATTGTTAAATGTTGAGTAATATTTTGATTACTTTTCACCCATTGGATAACCTTCCAAACCTGAGACATGGACTTTATTTCCACTTCATATCTGTCAAGACTACTCAAATTAGGGTATTCATTATTATTTTTTGCCATTAATCTTCTAACATTCATTCTGAATCTGCTTGCAACTTTGAGTGGATTGTATCTTATAGAACTATTATTTTTACTTAATTCATCAGATAGGATTTTCCCCTTTATCAGCCATTTTCTGATCTTCTTCAACACATTTAGCACATACTATCATTTTTAGTAGCATTTCAGGCTATTAAATATCAGGTAATTTCAAGGCAACTAAATCAAATACTGTTTTAAAACATGGTAAAATTTTGAACTTGACCTGAAGGTGAAAGAGCCTTCTTGGTTCTTACCAAGTCTCCACTGTGTCTTGATCTATCTTTACAAGCAATTCTGTGTTAGCAGTAATGAAGTCTGCATGTAATAAATGGATAAATGATGGAGATGGATCTGAATCCAGTTGCGGACATATTACCGTTATCAGTTAAACTGAAACAGAATACCCCAACTCATTTCTAATAATACATACAAATCAAATTCAGGAAGAGATTCAACTAAAAAATTCTTTTAGAGGCAGCATAATCCCAACCAGAACTGGTTACTTGTTGATTGGCTTTCCACCTACAGTACTATTATCATGCCTGAATTATATTTTACTTTCCTAAAATAGTCTACATTTTTTTCATTAGCTTCCCTGAATGTAGTAGGTAGAAATAAGATTACTTTTGTTTATTCCCATACTGATGACACTGTAACTAAGCCTGCTGTAAAATTCCATTAGTTGCAAATCCATACTAAAAACACACAATCCTGTGAACTTCTATCTTCTTTGTAAAGAAAATGTTTTTCTTTATTCAATTCATTACTATATTCAAACATTGATCCGAAACATCTGATTACTTATTTCAAATAAAAAAGATTATTTATATGTAATTGAAAAACATTTTCTCCTCCAAAAACAATTCTCATAGCAATTTTTATTCAGTTAACTCTCCATTTTATCTTTGCTAACCTAACTGAGCTTCCTCTTGCAGCTCCCTACACCTTTTTAAAAAAAAGTTGAATGTCCAAAGAAAGCCAAAGGTTGTTTTCCATTATTTCAGAGTACAGAACACAAAATAATGGTTTAAATTACAGGATGGCAAATTTTGGTTGAATGTCAGAAAAAATCTATTTACAGTAGGAGTAGTTTGAGATCAGAATCACCTGTTAAGAGAAATAGAGGACTGTGTTCAAATGAAGCTAGATAGTATCTGTCTAGGATGCTTTACTTTGGATTCCTGCACTGAATGGCCAACCTCTTCCAGTTTAATTATCACTTCATTCTAAACTTTACTTGTGTTTGAACTATATAAACACTAGATGTCAGACTTTCAAGTGTTGAGTCTCAGCCAGTTTTCATGTTAACTGATATATTAATTTCTTATGTCAACTAGTCAGCAGTTTCAGCATTGAATTCACCCAATTTTTACTGTATTATTAAAACTTAAATAAAGAGATTTGCTCATTTCTGGAGAATATTATTTCTTAAGACTACTGCATTTATTACTACAGGAAGAGATTTACAAAGGATTCAGAAAATCTTTGGCATTCTTAAAAGGATTTCTTCCCTATCTGTCCTTTAACACCCTTTCTATTGTTTTCTTTTACTCATCTAATGCTAATCATCTTTATCAGATTTTTATTGCCATACACTGATATCTACCTTCTTAGAACAGTTAACTTTTTCTGCTCAGGTGGGATGAGCCACTACTTAGCACACAGAGGTTGCAGAAGACTTGACTAAGGCAATCTACCAGTAAAATGCTATTCAGATACAGCTTCTGGTGTCAAATGTTGGGGTACAACTATCCTATACTGTGTTGCTGCACCGGCTACTTTTCTTCTAAGGAGTTGACAGTGTTTTATTTATAGTTTACAGGTGCAGTTCTGTCTAGGCCTTTATTTCAGTTAAACTCTAGATGTGCAAACCAAGATCATATAATAATTTTCAAAATCCTTGGTGCCTTCTGGCTATCTTTTTTGAGTTGAGAGTCATGTGAAATGCTAGTGTAAGCACTAATATAGGTTTAACATTATTTAGAAAATATAAATATTCCCTTATCATAAGAAATCCCCTTCCCAGTTTCTGAGTTTTCCCACATAATGCTTTTATACATGAATATACTTTTATTTGGCTTATAGACAGCCAGTTTGATTAAAATGTATTTTAATTGGAACATTTGTTTGTTTATACGTAGTATATCTTGCTTTTTTGTCCCATGAGACTTAAGATAGTTTATATGGGTCTCCAGTTGTTAATTCTCATAACAATTCTGTAGGGTCGATTACAGCAAATTGAAATGTCTTCTGAATGACTTCATTCTAAATCACCTAATTATTTAATTAACACTAAGGATTTTAAAGTTGACTTTTCTTTATTTTAATTTGGCTCTAACCAACACAGCACTTGCTTCACTGTCTAACATTCTTCAGTTTCTTAAAAATGATAGGGGAAAGAAGGAATCTTTGGTAAGGTAAGCATTGATTTTGCATCAAAGGAACACTTCAATTTCTATCAACTTCTATAATTTCAATCCAGTTGAAACGGATTGAGACAAATTGTACTTTTGAGAGATCTCCTCCTGTATTTTAGTTGCTTTTTGGGTTTTTTTATGGATATGCATGTTGCCACAAATTAACATTTGTGAAAGTCTGTAATGTTAAAAACATTCTATAATGTTTTAACTATAGAATTTTCAGTAATTTTCATTTTACCAGGAAGTAAACAATTTTTCCCATAATTACATATAATTCAAAGATACTAAAATAACTTAAGTTTAGCAGCTGAAAAAGATCGATATCTCATTAAAAAATGTCCCCAAGATAAAAATACAATTTCAACATAGACCTTTTTTTTTAATCAGGAGGGGGAAAAAATTCTCCCCTTTGTGCTCTGTCATGTTTTCCTCTCAGTTGTTTCATTTTGCTACAATAAAAGTATCTCTTTAAAAGACAGGTTGCAATAGGATTTCTGTTTTTATAAGTTCATCCAGCAAGTGTACATTGTCAACATTTCACCCTTTCCTCTCCATACCCTCACCCCATATATATATATATATATATATATATAGGAAGTATTTCTTCTTTGTGGTGGGATCCTGTTCAGCGATTACTCTTCTCTGGAGCAACTGATAACAGCATAATCATGTGGGACATTGGTGGAAGAAGAGGTCGGACTCTGCTTCTTCAAGGTCATCAGTATGTAGCAATTTTGTTTCCTAGCATGTATTTATTCTGATTAGCCTTTGGTGTTACTCACACAGGGATCAGTGGTGGGTTGCTACTGGTTCGCCCTGGTTCAGGCAAACCGGTAGCGACGGTGGCAGGAGGTTCTGCCCAACCGCCTAGATGCCATCAAAAATGCTCTGCACATCTGCACGTGAGCAAGCGCACCTGTACACTTTCAATGGCGAACCAGTAGCAAATGAATTGAAACCTACTACTGGTAGGGATGAAGGATTTTATTTGGTTCTCCTTTCTGTCGGACACAAATCAACTAAGAATTTTGTATAGTGCTGTTTCTAAATGTGTTATTGCAGTATGCTGTTTTGATAATCTTCAAAAGCACATGAAGTTTGAGGTAAAGTTTTGAAATCTGATGCTTTAGATCTTTCTGTTTGTTTCTTAGTTTTATTTAATTGTATCTTACACCTTAGTGCAGACATGCATTACTATGCTGATAGAAAAGCATGAGACATATGCAAATAAATTGCAATGATCCAGAAAAATGCAGTGGATTTTTTTCTGCAATTAAGGCATTTGCTGGTAGATGATACATGACTTTTTATTATTTGTTAATTCCCTGAATGTCAATAAAGGGTCTTGCTTCATTAGAGTCTTCTATCATTAAGAAGTGCTAATGTGCTAATGACCATCCCCATGCTCCCCCCAAAAGACTAAATTTTGGAATTCTGTTTATGCAAAACCCTTCTTTTATAAAACACATTATCACCATTGATTAAATACTTCATTATTGCAAATGTAACAGTACATTAACAAACATTTAAGATATGCAGCCACTTAATATTTTTCCTCATGTATGAATAAACAGTGTCTCCAGGAAAAAGAATGATTCTCTCTTGTTGAGGAAGGCAAAAAGATTAAAAGATCAAAATACTTTATCAAAAATTGCAGAATTTGAGCCAATATCTAAAAAATAATTAAGTAGTTGAAATTTGCACCAGAGTTACAAAAATATATTCCTCAAAATCTATTCTGTCCTTTACTCTATTTAGTGCCTGTTTATAATTAACCCTGAAATATCTGGAAAGATAACAGCAATACCTTTTTTAACCTGGTTTTTTCCAAGAATGCTAGACCAAGGGTCTCCAACCTTGACAACTTTAAGAAATGTAGACTTCAAATCCCAACTCTGGGAGTTGAAGTCCACCAGTCT
>JANHFM010000522.1:182682-193728 GCA_032468115.1 Grayia smithii | reverse complement strand
TTTTATTATAATTTTTATTGAACAGTTTTAAAAACAAAGCAAAATCTTTGACAATTTTTTCTCTTCAACAATTTCATATCAGTAGATATTTCTTACTTCTTACATTCTCTCTCTTGATTATGTCATTGTCATAGAAAGACAGAGAGTGAAAGGCACAGTCTGTTCTCTTATTACATCATAGAACTTTCATATTGGCCCTTGATATATACAAGCTGAACAATGTTATTATCCAGATACTGTAAAGTCTTGGTGAAATGGGAGAGCCCTAAAATGATTCACTACTTAAACCAATAACACACCTTGTTTCAAAACCAATAAATAGAGGCCCAGAACACAAGGCAAGGATAAAATTACTAAAGTTTTACTGGTTTATTGATAAAAAATCTTCTTTAGTTGTATTTTATGCTCACTTAGTAAATGCTAAATGAACCGAGATAGGAAGAATTGTTGTAAAAGAGATTAAATTCAGATGATACTTCCTCTATTTTTAACCTGCTTAATAGGCATAGGGCAAGAATCATAGCAAGAGTTGGGTGAAATGACAGATCGGTTCTTGAAATCAGATTTGCTGATTCCAATTCTCCATTTTTTGTCAATTGTCCCTTGTGAAAGTATAAGATCAGCATATGTGAAATATGAATGTTATTGCTGCTGCTGTTAAATTATTTTTAAAAATATAACTACCTTTTACTCTAAAATAATGGAGCAGTGTCCTAAAGACAGACTTGAATGTATCTAGAAATCTGAAGAATTAATATGTTACAAATGACATATAAGCTTTCATACATATATCTTTCAGATATGTGGATTTCAGTTTCTAGAATTCTTAGCAATTGTCATGCTAATTAGTAAATCTGGAACTTGAACTAGCATTATTTAAAGGACACATAGGTTCGGGAAAGAAGTTTCTATAACATGAAAAATAAATACATAAATAAAATTCATCAAGAGACAAAATCATCCACAGAAATAATGATAGAAACAAAAATTAATCTAGCACCAGGGCAGATAAAGTTTTCTTCCCTTGCTGACACTAAAATATTTGAGAAGGGCCTCCCTAGTAGAATTAGGATATTTCTGGGTCTGATACACAGAAAAGCATCCTTTGGTGCTATTCACTTAATATTGTCAGAGTTAAAGCTACCATTTTGAATTAGCCTGAGAGCAAATAAGTGATCTCAGCATTTGGTGTAATTTCACCTGGCTGTATCTGCTAACCATCTAATACCTACATTCTGACTTGGTTGAAAACCCCAGGTCATTTTCAGAGACATCCATAAGAACAGTATTCTGTAATAATAAAGTTGAGAATGTACTAAAGGAAGCACTAATAATGTCAGACATCTTAACCCAAATCACATGTAGCTCAAGCCAATCATAACTGGTGAAAGGCACTTCTGCCCACTAATAGACAAACTGGATCAAGCACTACCCTTAATCAGTTCTTGCTGTTTCAGATGTCTGGTAATGATTCAATTTCAATATCTGGGAATTAGGACTCAATAGTTTATCCCATTGAGATTCATCATAAATTTATAGATCCAAATTATTACTATCATTTATTATTAAATGATATCTTCTTCTTTTCAGCTTCACCTATGTCAAGGTGCAAGAAAAATTAGAATTAAAGTAATCCGCATGTTGGGAAAAGCTTATAATAAATCAATACATATCTACCCTAATTAATTCTTTGGTTCCATGATTCAAGGACTGGCTCTAATTTTATCATTTTTCACTGTAGTTTCATCTATCTATATATTAAATAATCATTGGTAATCCAACATTTCTACTCTATAAATGTTGAGTTATTAAGAGGAAATATAAAATACATGAAACAGTGGCAGGGAGGCTGAAATTGGAGTGGCAAGAACTGTTTTCATGGAATTGTGAAAGATATTGGGTGAACTTAGGCCCAGCCACTGAATCAAAAATGTTTTATAATTATAAGCTTACAGTTGGGCAATCTGCTTGTATGGTTACCATTTAGTTGGAAAGAGGGGGATTAAAATGGGAATTCAAATAGATTGGAAGAATTTTTCACATTACAATATTATAATGGCAAGCATCATTTTAAAAAAACAGATTTAATGGAAGGTGTTCTAATATTAATGATAGAAATAGCATTCTCCATCTTGTAAAGCATAAAATGATGTTCAGACCCTCTTGAACCTCCAAACTTGTGGTTTTTAATAGTTTACCTAGATGATGAATGATAGACTTACTGATGTTAAAATACTGAGTTTACAAAGTTGGCAAAGGGTTCATTGGAACTAGCCAAAAGTATTAGAAGTCACTTGTTTACATTGCAGCGTTGTGTGTATTTTTCAGTGGGGTATTTTATATGAATCCATTGTCATGGCAGAACTCCAATTTATGGCAGAAAATGTTAGAAAATTAAAAAGATCTTTTGAAAGGTTTTCTATGTGACTCAAAGTGGAAATAACCAAAAGTACCGTAACTGAGCAAACACAAATCCTGGTCCTAGGTTACACCTTTGTTTTATTCAAATGTTGAAGACAGCGAGTTGGGTTTGATTAAAGTTCACAGAAACTAAATTAGTTTATAATTCAAACATAGGTAAAAATGTACTTGGTTTAGCTCTGATATTTTGTATATATTTTTTGTTTAATTTGATTGTTGATGCTTTGCCTTTACTGCATATTTTCACATTGATGTTATGATAATACACACTCCAGTGCTGTGCTGTCATTCCTTCCATTGCTTTTCTTTGGCAGCTCAGGTTTTTTTGCTTCAAAGCTCATAGTAGCAGTAAAACTAAAGAAAGCATTATTAGTGAAAGGGTTGACCATCTCAGATAGAAATTGTAGATGTTGAAGATGTAGATATTTGAAGACTTTCAGGCCAGGGAAAAGAGGTTGCAAGTAGTAAAATATACCCACTTCCCCCTTTTTAACACTTTTGATTAGTAACAAGCAAGATTCTCTGTGGGGTATATCTGTGTGGGGTATATCTGTCCTGGTAACAAGTTGACTTTAGAAGAAAAGACAAACTTGTGGCACTCTCTACACTTGTGTCCCTATAATCAACTTGTTTTCTTTATTCTAGATACATTTTATCCTGCTGTTCAGCCGACAAGGGAAATTAAGACTTCAGAAATGGTTTATTACACTTCCTGAAAAGGAAAAGAAAAAAATCACCCGAGAAATTGTGCAGATTATTCTGGCTCGAAATCAAAAAATGAGCAGCTTTGTTGACTGGAAAGATCTCAAGCTTGTTTATAAAAGGTGTGGGGAGTTTTATAAATCAACTTTTTATATACAGCAGATCATTTCCATGTGTGATAAAAAGGGAAGAGGAATACATGCTCTGTAAGTCAATGCTAGAGTGCTGATAAATAGCAATTCACTAAGACTGAAGAACAACCAGATGAGTTCGGTTTCATCTTCTTTAAAAATTTATTGTTTGTTGTGGAAAGAGAAAATTTACAGGAATTGTATCAATATACTGAAGAAAAATCTACATTCATCAGTTCCTGTTAGCTGAAGGAAGGGTTGGGTAACATTTTCAAGTCAGTGACAATACCCAATGACCTAGTCCAGTGTTTCTCAACATCAACATGTTTAAGATGCATGGATTTCAACTCTGGTTGAAGAGCTGGCTGTGGAATTCTGGTAGCTGAAATTGCTGAAACTGAGAAACACTGACCTGGCCAGCAGACAATTTTTTCTAACCTTAACCTTTGCTGATATGATGAAAAAATTGGCTTTCACAATCATTTGAGAGCTTTTATGTGTGGCAGTTTGTCTCTTACATGTATATATATCTCTGCTATTATTTCATGGTTTTTAATTTGCAATTTCCTAGCAAATTCTGCTGCTAAACTTGTGTGATAATATCTCAGGATGATCTGGAGCTGCTCATGGAATATTCAAGAGCAGACTCGGGGATAATCAGGAAGACATTTAGACTTAGGCTTATTTTATTGTCACTTTGAATGTACACTAATCGGCATACATTAAAATGAAATTTCATTGCATACAGCTCTCAAAGGGTCTCTACCTCCAATATACACTACATAAACATGACTAAATAAATAAATAAATACAAAAGTATGCATATACCCATATATATTATATGACATGGAGAAACATAGATTGCTCTAGCTTACTTTAGACTAGTCCATTTATTCAAGGTCACAAAACAGCATGTAAATTTTCATCATGACCTTGAAAGAGCTGAATAAAAGCGTACTGGAATATGAATGTGGGATTTTTTAAGAGACAATTGCCCTTTCTTTTAATGAAGTAAATTGTTTACCTAAAAACAATTTACCTATACCAATATGCAAATATTTAAAATATTATTTGGGACTGATATTCATAAAGTATTAAGATATATTGAAGTATGTTAAGAAGTAAAAAAATAGGTTGGCATCCCACAGACTTTAGAGAAACAGGATGAGATTTTATGACAGATTATTGTGCTGAATTTGAAATTTGCTTCATATCTACAGTACATAACTGATATGGCACCTCTTGTTTTCATAATCGCTGATAAACACTTTTCAGGGTGCTTTTAAGACAAATAATTTTATGATGTACTGTGAAAGCCAAATTGAAGAAAGAACAAGACTGATATTTAATATATACTAATGGTCATGTTTATTTCTCCTTATTTTATAATTTAGGTATGCTAGTTTGTATTTCTGTTGTGCAGTAGAAGAAGAAGACAATGAACTACTGACCCTAGAAGTTGTTCATCGTTATGTAGAGCTATTGGACAGATATTTTGGCAATGTAAGCTTATTTCTTTATTATTGCTCCATAAATAAGTTTCTTTGCATCTATTCTGATATCAAGTTTAACATGATTGTATAAAATTAAAGTTTTGATAGCATATTGTACAGCCAATAGTTTCACATGTTACAGCATTATGGAAGACAATGTAACCAAAGCTTCAAAAGAACACCACTTCTTTATCAACCTGCCTGTGTATCTGGAAGTACCGTATATTGATAAGTGAGAACTGCTCATTTATACATGTTATTATTCTGTGCACCTCAGTTCTTAATGTAATGTTCATCTCTATAAACATTCAATGTAGAATAGAGAGAATATCAGAATACTGAAAGGTTAAGTCGTTTAAAGCTCTCCTTTCCCCTCCAGAAATTAATTTCTGTATACACTTCCAATTCATGCTAAAACAAATACATTGCATAATGTGTTTTCTTTTCATTTGGTTTATTATGCCAGCATATTACACTACCCATGAATGAATTTGAAGAAAGGTCAGCTTGTCTATAAAAAGACAGAAATAATAGCCAGTGCAGACCCTTCAGATGGCTTTTTATAAAACCCAACTGTAGGATTTTATTTCTAGAAAAGTGTGAAAAGGATTGCAGTCTCAACAGTTAGGGAAATAAAATGATCTTGAAATGTCACATAGTCCTTAATTATTTCAACTTGAAACCAGCAGGAGACATTTAATTTTATATACCCTTTGTTCTCTGGCTGTCCTAGAAGTGCATTTATACACAAAACATGGTTTTGATGGGTCTGAGTATATATTAACATATTCAGAAGCAGGATACTGACTCTAAATATTTGTTTCTCTAATTCTTAACAGGTATGTGAATTGGATATTATTTTCAATTTTGAGAAAGCATATTTTATACTTGATGAATTTCTAATGGGCGGGGAAGTTCAAGAGACATCCAAAAAATCTGCAGTGAAAGCCATAGAAGATGGTGATATGTTACAAGAGGTAAGGCAGAAGAGAGAAGAAAACAAATCCCTCCCTTTCTCTCCTTTAAAAAAAAATATTGTTGTCCTATTTATTGTTTAGGACAGTGTTTCTCAACATCAGCAATTTTAAGATGAGTAGCCTTCAGCTCCCAGAATTCGAGCTGGCTGGGGAATTCTGGGAGCTGAAGTCCACTCCTCTTAAAGTTGCTGAGGTTGGGAAACAGTGATTTAGACCATCAATCATACTCTAACAAGATAAAGAATACAAAAAAAAATTAGAACATAGGGTTTTTAAAAAAATTATGAGAGAAGTAACAGGCAATATCAAAGTCAGAATACTAGATAAAAAATTCAACTCCTAGTCACTTTATGATGTTCTTATAGTTTCCTTGTTCAGAATTCAGAAATGTTTTGCCATTGCCTTCCAGGATATTTTTTGATTTCCCAATCCACCTTATAAATAGGTTATTTCCTGTTTAAGTTCTTACTAGCTTTTTAGTTTAGGGAATCAACCAAGGTGGGGTATATGGTGCTATTTGCTACACCTCAGAGAGCTGTATACAAATAATGTTCCCTTGTAGAAGAAGAGGCTGTTCCTAGGAGGGATGATAAAGAACATGGGGAATGTATGCCAACAGGGTATAATCCCAGCAAAGTCACCTAAGTCATGGTCATCCCGGCTGCCCAACTAAAGCAAGCAGGAACCAATTTTAGGGTAATACAGGTCAAAGATCACTTTAATGACAGTGGCAAATGCAGCTTTTCCTACTACTTTTATATTTTACCAAGAAAACCATATCAATATATGGTTTTCAACATGCTACTGAGGACATCTTTCAGATATTAATTGTATGTCTAGATGTAACTATGTAGCTAGATTTAGCTAGATGAAAGCTTTCAGAATCTTGCTAATGCTGCCATGCAGGGAAAGAAAATTCAAAGTTTCAAGGACAGAATTAAAATGAAAACATAGAACTCAAAAGCATGAATATGAGAAAATTGAACCTTTCACATTGAAAGGTGAAATGAATCAACTACTCATTCACATCTTAAGCATCCACAAATTGAGATGGAGTAGAATTGGACACTTTCAATGACCACACTGTTTACTGTTTAGGGCATGAAAAACAATGATGGAATGATGTTGCTTTTTTAGTTAGGAAAGGTATATGCAAAGAACAATACATGACTACAATTAAATCAATGACCAAAAATATCAATTAATCTTCATGGACAGCCTTTGATATACAATTATTTGGGTTGATATTTCTACCACTGGTACAGAAAAAAGGAAGCTTAAATTTATGTTGAAGTTCAATTTGAAATTAACTGAACATGCAAATAATATTGGAGACTGTAGTTCCAAAGAATCATAAGGAGGAAAATGTAGTTGAATTGTATGCCTAGGAAATCAAATAAAGTAGAAGAATGATGTAAAAATTTCTGCCAATCCAGTTATTTATCACTAACACATTCTTCAAATTTACCAACTTATGTTAATATATAGGGTGTACCAAAATACAGGCCTCATGAACAATTTATTGTATAAATTACATTAAATGTTTGAATTGGTTTCCATTTCCTTACTCTTGATGGATGACTAGTAAACATTCCTTAGTAACATTTTCTCTGAAAAATAATATTGTAATTGATTTACACAACCTGACTTTTGGTACACTATGGTCATTATCAATTGGAGCAGACAAAAATGAAATTCACTTTATTATATTATACCAATTTATTGTATAATAAATACAATAGCTCATTTATACAAAAATGGTATGGCCAGGGTCTGACTGTAGAACTGTAGTGGAATGTGATCCAGATTCCTAGGAGGGAGGGAGTTAAACTAAAGTTGAACAAGAAAGCCAGCCAGCTTCTCTGGTATGATCTTAAACATGTACCCACTATTTTAAAGGAGAACATTAGGAATCATTGGAAGTTCTGTACTTCACAGATCTAAGTGAACAATGGAATGAATGAAAGATGTTAAAGATAAATATGAAAACATACTGTCAAAGATCAGGAAACAGAAAAAAGCATTCTGAATGTCAGAATGAAGGTAGAAATTGCAAAGAAAGTAAAATAAACCAAAGATAAGGAAGACAAAGGTCTCAAGGAAGAACTCAACACAACATTTCTAAGACATATTAGAAGGAACAAGAAGCAACAGTAAAGACGAAAACAAAACAAAAAACATGGAAAAATAAGAATAGTCTTTCAAAGGTGTTCCTAACTCAGAAGGAGATTCCAGCCTTGAATTGGCATGCTAAAAATGCCTATGGATAGTGAGAATTAATTCGAAGAAGATCAAACAAAGGTAAAAGCAGTATTCTGAAAGTCTATACACTATAATATGTGTCAACCTCCACAAGATATCCTCTATATTTATAAAAATCATTAATACTGGAAGCTAGACCAGTTATTTATTATCAAGTTTGAAGGCTACAGGAGTTGATGAAATATCTATAGAAACATGGCAAGCAACAGAAGAATCTATAAAATTTCTAACCAAAGGGCAGCTAATCAGGAGAAAGATGGATTAGAAGTGAGACTGCATATCAATACCGAACAGAAAAGGCTTAACAGCAAATATTCACACAATATACTTAATTATACGTGCTAGAAAAATAATGCTTAGGATCATCCAAAACAGATGACAGCCCTATATGGAAGCAGAGATGCCAGATATTTGACTGCTTTTAAAAAAGCCCAAGGAATAAGCGAGTTATTGCTGATGCCAGCTAGATAATCAAGAAAGTCAAATAATAATCATAATAAAAGTTCTACAAGTGCTTCATTGATTATAGAAATGCCTTCTTTTGTGTCAATCATGTTATGGAATGTACAAAACACACACACACATAATTCTGTAAGATATTATGGGTGCCTAATGGTCAGTTCAAACACTAAAATGCATAGCCTACTCATTAACTTATCTAGTGTTTTCAAATACTTGCTTTCATGGCCAGAATTAAGTAAAAAGGGATTAAAAAGAGGCAGGACTATTTTTTCCAATCTGTCCAACGTGATAATTATAATTACTATTAGCTGTATAAATTAATACTTGGATACCCTATTTATCCCTAATAGCATGTACCTATGATGTTATGGAAAAAGATATAATTTGTGAAACAATCTTAAGTCTTATTTGTTTAGCAACTCAGCTGAATACGTAACATAGTAAAATTAGTCTCAATGGGACATAAGCACACCATTGAGGCTGATTTGTGCACAAGTAATGCTAGAATTTAAAAAAAAGTATTGGGAATGACTTTATTGTGGTGGAAAATTACTAAATACTTCCGTAGAAGCATCTAAAATGAACCCAGATCAAACCAGGTCAAAACAAATAAATTTTGTTGGCTGAATGCTAAATACGCTGATAAACCATTTTTAATCCAGAGACAAGATCGTATCTTGAGATTCTCAGTGTTTAAAGAAAAGCTTAAGTTGCTAGGCTGCATAGAAACAAAGAAAACTGACAGCGGAAAAAGACCTAATGGGTTCATCGAATCTGCCCTTTGAGTGTTTTTTTTTGTTTTGTGTTTAATTTATTCATCATTTTTTATTACTTTTTAATTTTTGCCAGATGATGGACATGTATTTTTCTCAAGCATGATTGTAGGTTGGTGAACAAAAACACTAGAATTATTTGATTGAAAGATTATGGATTTTATTAACAAAATGTTTCATGTCCATAATATTCATGATTTCAGAACCACTTATTTTATTTTTGTACTGAAAGTAAATAATTTTAACATTCAGAATTAGTTGAGGCTAAGAGATTAAGCTAGTGAGAACAGACTGAGTCTATTAATAATGTGATTTTTCTGTAGCTTAGCAAATTAGTTTCAGTTATCTGGTTTTGAATGGGTTGATTGTTCTTACATTATGAATTCTATGTGTAACTTCTGATAACTAATTATTTTCTTGACTGTTCTTTGTTGCAGACAATGGAAGAATATATGAGCAAGCCTGCCTTTTAAATCCAAACTACAGAACCAGCTAAAGGGACCATGTAATATGGCATAACATCTCAAGTGCCAGATTTTGTTTAAAATACACATTGCCCAAGTTCTAAAAGTGATATATTATCTATGCAACTGTCAAGATGAAGGTCAGCCACAGTATAGCACACATGTATATTATACTCTATATGAGTTTATTTTAATTTAATCTTTCTTGGCTGTCTAGATTGAAAGTTTTATGGCAACTCTTACTATCAACTTTTTCCTTCTAAGAAATTGATACTAGAATCTTTGAAGGATATATTTATGACTCTGGACCAGTTTCTGATCAATTCAATATAATTTTGTAAAAACAAAAATGGTTATATGATCATTTCTTCTATATTAATAATAATACTTTTACAAAACATATGGTGTTGATAGATTTAATTTTTAACTTGTTTTGACAGCAAGTGTCCTGGACTGTAGATAATTTAATACATTATAGTCCTTTGTGTTGAGGGTAAATCAATTTTTTACAAGATTGAATACAAATTTTTGCCAAGCATTCCTTAATCAGCATTTCTGCAAGCTGAAAGAGAGCAATTATATCCCAATTTAGATAATTTTTATCCTGGCTTTGAGCTTCTTCAGTGAAGCAATAAATTGAAATGGCTGAATTTTATCCTTACAGCTGTAGATCTACAAACATATAAATGCAGTTGTACAATGGCTAGAGGCTTCCTTGAGTTATTAGTCAATTTACTGCATCATGGCCTTTTATAGATTTGGGAGGTATGAGGATTTCATCTTATTAGAGAACCCATTTTTCTAAGGTTTCCCATGGTAAAACGTTGTCATGGAATATAACTACCAGTCGGACTGAACTTCCTTAAATACTGTAATCTAATTAGCTGGAGTGTACCAAGTACTATAGTCTGACGAGATGGGTGGCATATAAATTTAACAAAACAAACAAACAAAGAAACATTTTCCAAGAACCTCTCCCTTCAACCCTGGACAATGAAGAGTGAAAAGCAACATCTCTCAAATTGTCATCAGATTCTGATGGTGAAAGCCTAGAAAATAGAAAACTGAAGAAAATGTTATAAAATTCTTGAGCACATGAGGAGCACCTCTGTAGCCATGCAGTCATGCACATAATGTAAGAACTGTTTACTAAAATTCATTTTCAAAGGTGACAGTCCTCTAATTATGAGAAATAACTTGTTTGAGAAAAGAAAAACCTAGGAGACTGAGATTATGCAAAAAAAATTACATTAAACAATAGATCTCTACCAATGCTATTAGCAACATCCGATCCAAGAGAGAGAGAGGGAGGGAGGGAGGGATGCAGAGGTGGGTTTCAGCAGGTTCTGACCAGTTCTGGA
>JANHFM010000522.1:169921-182582 GCA_032468115.1 Grayia smithii | reverse complement strand
CTATACAGGTAGTCCTCAACTTACAATTACAATTGGGATCAGAATTTCCATTGCTAACCAAGATATTTGTTAAGTGAGTCACACCTGATTTTATGACATTTCTGCCATGGCTGTTAAGTGAATCACTGCAGTTAAGTGAATCATGTAATTATTAATCTGGCTTCCCCCATTGACTTCACTTGTCAGAAACCAGCTGACTTGATTGCAAATGGCAGTCATATGACCAGGGATACTGCACCCAACAGAAATACATACTGATTGCCCAGAACCCAGGATTTTGACCATATGACCATGGGAATGCTGCAACAATTATAAGTGCAAGGACTGGTTATAAGTCACTTTTTCCAATATCTTTGTAACTTGGAATGGTTGCTAAATGAATGCTTGTAAATTGAAGACTACTTACAACAGAATTGTCAAACTCAAGGCTCGGAGGCTAGATCTGGCCCACAGGATGCTTAAATCTGTCCTGCAAGGACTGGCCCGCAGTGCCTCTGCCAGTAAAAACTGAGCTCATGAGGGTTTTGCTGACAGAGGGCTGCAGGAGGCTGTCCCAGCTGAAAACGGAGCTCGCGAGGCCCACACATGACCCCCCAAATTCCTTATTCACTGGCAGAGGGTTGCAGGAGGCTGTTGCAACCGAAAACGGAGCTCGGGACCCTGTTTTCACTGACAGAGCACTCAGGCCAGCACAGGTTCCCCCTCAATACAAGTGACATCATGCTGACCATGCCTACCTGCCTACCCTGGCCACGTTCACCCCAGTCCCCTGAAGTCAAACATAACCCTGATGCAGCCCTCAATGAAATTGAGTTTGACACCCATGACTTATAAATAAGATTGTGCTTTATCTCCCCTTTATCTCATAAGTCAGAACATCAGGAAGATATAAGGGAGATTATCTCCCTTACTCTTATAATACCTACTGCTCCGGTTAGTAGGCTTCCAAACCAAATAGTATCTGTTATGTCCTGAAAAGGCATAATACTCCAAACTTTAAAGTTATTGGCTATAATTTCGGAGGGAAAAATGTTACCCTCCTATTGGTTGATTGTCAGGCTAGCTCCCTATATAAGGGAGAGGGCTAGCCAGTTTCCTCCGTTCGTTGTGCCTCCTTTCTTACAATAAAAAGAGTTGAACCCTGACTGTGTCTCACCATTTCTTGGGAGAACATCAGATAGAACAATACTAACATCAAAGTAGGCACTTCCTGTTAGTTTTCAGGAAGCAAGTTCCTTTACTTTCAGCCATTTGAGGTCAGAAAACAGACTCCACAAGAAATACTGGAATGCTATTGATGTTGGCTAGAATATAATAGCTTTAAAATGCTGCAGCATCTTTTCTTTCCTTATATCAAGGAGAGTCAAGGCAGAGTTACTTTTTTTTGTCCTAACACCTTTGTCTTTTCCTAGGCTACATTCATTTTTGCTATTACCACCTTATTCCTTCTCCAAGGCCATCTTTTATTTTTCTGTTGAGACAAGTTTTAATTTGTTTTTACAGTCTTTTGAACTGCCTAACTATTACATAGAAATTGCTGGACAATGGAAATAATTTGTATGCTCTTAACAGAGTTCTGTAATCCTTTAACATTGGAAATGTAAATTTATGATCCCAAAAATTCAGTAGATTGAAGCTCTGAAGTTATTTGTGATTTATTAAAAAAAGTTGCTTAGAAATTCATATTATGTACGGATGATAAAAACGTGGTCTTGTATTAAAGTGGTTGTGTAATATTTCATAAATACACACATTGCTGTTTACATTTCTTTCTATTGTTTTATTCTTCTGTTCTTGTTGGTTTTGTAGTAGTGGTGGTTCTGTTTAAAAGGCTTTTTAAATGGAACATATACTTTTGATTTTATTAATTTCTTGTATGAAACCTACTACCTGCACCTGTCATTTTCTGAATCTTCAGCTATCCAAAAAATTAGGCAAACCAGCATACTTAGTATGGTACTTTTTAGAATTTGGGGGAGGGGCTAATACTGGATCTTAGACCAATGTTTCTCAACTTGGTCAACTTTAATGTGTATGGATTTTAATTTCCAAGAATTCTGGGAGCTAAAGCCCACATGTATTATTATTTTTTAAATTCATACTTTATGTTTAAATACATACAATTAAGTACATAAATACAATTCTGCAAAATTGGGCTGATAAAATTTTTGCTGCTGAGTTAAGAATAATTTCATATTCACAACAGGTATAATAATTCAATCACTGGTAAAAAGCTTGTGGTTCCACTTCATTAACTGGCATTTCACTCCAAAGAGAATCAAACTTTTCTCTACTCTAGTAATATAATGCAATAATATGCATGTCTCTCAAACAAAAGAAAATCTCAGTAATAGCCCTAATGTAAAAAACTACCCAAATCGCAACCATCAGAACCTGTCTGTATATTCACTCTCCAATCTTACTGTCTCTTCACTGTGCCTTTCCCTCTAATACATTTTAAAAGAAGGCAGCAAGGCTGAGGTGGCCTTCCCAGAAGTTCTAGCAAGAAGGTGTCCCTGTTCTTTCTGTCTATTGCAATATTAGACATTTAACAATAACAACAACCACCAGAAACAGGCTGCTCTGTTTTCTTCCCTGCTTTCCTGTATCTTTCTTCCATGCACAGATTTGGTAAAGGTGAGTTCCATCAAATCCAAAAAGGTCTTACTGTTTATCATTGGTTGAGAGCCACTGAACCAAAATCTAGGCCACTGTTTTGCAAAAGATTGCATTGTGTAGAATGGGTACATCTGAACTGATAAGAGAGATTCCTATGTTCCAATCTATACAAAGTCACCCTTAGACATAATGGAGAAGGAAAACACTGTCAGCCTGTCATGTAGTCACCATGGTATACAGTCTGCATTTGTGGTGATAACCTGAGGCTGGGAAAAGAGCTGAAGGAAAAGAAAACACCAATAAAGTTTTCACAAATACACAGTCTCTCAGCTGGACAAGTTGAAAAGAGCTAAGCAGGTGCAGGAAGTTGTTACTTTTGGACAGAAAACAGTAGGGAAAAAAGTGAATGAGACAGAGCGCTGAAGAGATGCAAATACCAGGGTGATACAAAATCAATGAAGAGTGTGAGGAGGACAATGGTGCAATGCAGGACTTGTCTTCTTGGTTGGACATTCAGAGGGAAAAGATGATCCAAAGTTACTGAAAACAGAGATAGCACCCAAAAGTGCTTTTTTCAAGAGGCAACTGAACTTTTAGGTTTTTCTTTGAAGACATTTTGCTTCTCATCCAAGAAGCTTCTTCAGCTCTGACTGGATGGTGGGCAATGGAAGGGATGGCCATCAAATTTTTCCTATAAGTTTAAACTAACTGACAAATTTACTGGCAATTGCATGTTAAGATGATATTCATTTCATTTCATTTCATTTCATTTCATTTCATTGAAATGTAAATGAAAAAATGAAAATGAAATTAAGATGATATTGCAACAGAAGAAGGAACAGAACACTGAAATACTAGAGCAGAGACATAGATAAACTATGAACTATAAAGCAGTTAGGCTGTAAATTAATTTGTAACATTCCAATGAAGGAAAAATTCATAAAAGAGGGGTAAACTGAAGCTCTCTTTATATGTATTGGCTGGATGCTGCCTTATAATTAATGCACTCAAGAAGTGACACCATTATTATTAACATGTCTCCATCTCTTCTTTTCTTTTTTAGTTCTGGTTTTCTAGTTTTTAATGCTCTATTACTAATTATTATATAATGGTTTAATGTAATTATTATTTATTTTATAATTTCATTGAATTGTTGTACAGCATAACATGAGTGACTATATAAATTTGATTAATAAAAGTAATAAGTAAATAAATATTTTGCTGAAAGAATCAATACCAAAAAGTAATATCTTTCTAACTTTGTTCTGCTGCAAAAAAAATCAAAATGATTGATATGAAAGATCTTGCTCGCTGTATTTTGTCTAATCAATTCCTGAAAACTCATAACATATCTTGAAAGAACATACCTTGAAGAAAAATATTTGTTTTTTATGTAACCCAGGGGTCTGCAACCTTAAACACTCAAAGAGCCATTTGGACCCATTTTCCATAGAAAAGAAAATGCCGGGAGTCACAAAACCTGGGTGGGCAGGGCCAACTCGACGTCACTCACTCCCATTCAGTTGCATGACCCACCATAGCCTCACCTACCCAGCCAGTCATTAGACCAGAGAACTAATTGTTAAAAAACACGGGGAACCACAAAACCCTTTTGACATCTAAAATGATATCAAATGATGTCCCCCCTCTCTTCTCTCTGTATCTCTCTCTCCCCCTGTCTCTGTATCTATCTCCCTCCATCCCTCTCTCCCCTCCTCTCCCTTATGTATCTCTCTCCCCTCACCTTTCCTCTCTCTCCCCCTCTCTCCATGTATCTCTCCCTTCCCTTTGTGTATCTATCTCTCTCCTCCCTTCTTTCTCCTTCTCTCTTCCCCTCTATGTATCTCTCTCCCCTTCTCCCTCACCCTCCCTCTCTCTCTCCCCCTCTCTGTATCTCTCCTTCCCTCGTCTCTCTCCATGTATTTATCTACCCCTCTCTCTCTATTTCTTCTCCCCCTCTCTGTATCTATCTCCCTCCCTATTTCCCCATTTCTCTCTCCCCTCTCTTCATGTATCTCTCCCCATCCCTCTCTGTATCTCTCTCTCTGTCTGTCTCTGTCTCGCCCTCTCCTTCCTCTCCTCTTCTCTCTATCTTTTCCCTTCCCCTCCCTCTCTCTCCCCCTCTCTGTATCTCTCCCTGCCTCTCCCTCTCCCGCCTCTCTTGCCATGTATCTCTCCCCTTCCTATCTGTATCTCTCTGTGTGTCTGTCTCTCTCCCCTTCTCTCTCCTCCTCTCTCTCCTCCTCTCTCTATGTATCTTTCTCCCCTTCACCTTCCCTCTCTCCCACTCAATCTCTCCCTCTCCCCTCTCTCTCCTCCTCTATATGTATCTCTATATGTATCTCTCACCCCCTCCCTCTCTCCCCTTCTCTTTGTATCTCTCCCTCTCCCCCCTCCTCTCTCCCCTTCTCTCTGTATCTCTCCCTCTTGCTCTCCCCCTCTCTATGTATCTCTAACTGACTCACCCTCCCTCTCATTCCCTTTCATTCTCTCTCTCTCTCTCCTTCCTAGATTTGCAGTTCACTCTTCTCTCTTTTTCACCCACCAATCCCAGTCTCTCTACCTCTCCCTTCCCACATACTATTTTCACCCTGGCCTCTCTGCGGGAAACTCCTCACATTTACCCGCCACAACACCGACCATCAATGCCTGTTCCCACTCGTGTGGTTAGGAAAGAAGGGAGGGCAGTGGCATTTCTGCCCTTTTTACATTGTGCACTTCCTGAAAGTGCTTCCCTTCAGGAATCTCTTCCCCCTTCAGAATTCATTTCCTTGCAAGAGCCAGAAACTTGGGGATTTCTCTCAGCTTTAGCACCTCTTGCCTTGGGGGCATTTCAGCTGCCTTCAGCCAAATTCAGCAGGATGAGTGTCAGGGCTCACTCCGCTGCAGTAAAAAGTGACGAGTGCTGGGCATGCCTTGGATGCTCAGTGAGACATGCTAAATTTCACTCTGGGGCACAAGACACTTCGAGAACAGCTGGCGGGCCATGGAGGGGGTATTGTGTCTTCCCCCTGCATCACGCAAAAGGAAAGCCATCCAGGTTTCTCCTTCTAGAAGCCCCCTTACTCTTTCCCCTGCTCCCTACCCTCCACTCAATCCCACTTTGGGACAGAAGAGCGCACGCTAGAAACGTGTGTTGGGGTGATGTTGGAGCATGCCTGGCTTCCTGAGGGGGGAGAGAAGCCCTGATGCCTCCACTGCCACCCCTCCCATGGCCTCAGCCATCGCTGCCTGGCTTCCTAAAGGTGCATCACATTTCAAGGGTGGTGGCTCATTTCTGGAGGTGCAGAACAGTATCTGCTGTGAGAACTGAGCCAGGCCTCTCCACCATCTGACTCGCCAATGAGGTTGCTGCCCCCTTCCCTGGGCTTTTGTGCTCGGTCCTTGGATGGGGGAAGGGAGTGCTTCCTTATGCCACTCAAAGGAAACCTCCACCACAGCTTACACTCATTCCTCAGCACACACACACACACACACACACACACACGCACTGACCTCTGGGGTGGGCGTGTGAGGTTCGGCAAGGCCAGCCCCATTTTCCCATTGCCCTGAGCTTCTTAAAGCCATGGCTGAGCACTGTGGGCCTATCCCCCTTTCCATCATCCTCTCCTCCTGGATCCCATTCCCACCCCTCCAGCCCTCATGTTAGTGAGGCCAAAGCCAGGTCAGGCCAGTGTCTCAGGGCAGAGAACAGGTTATGCATTTCCCCAAGTGACTGAGGCATGCCCAGCACCAACAAGGGCCAGAAGAAACTCCAGCAAGAGTGAGGCACTGGAAAATCAGCCCTGGCTGCTCCTCCATCCTCCGCCATCACCCTTACCTTCTCATGCCAGGGGAGTTGTGACTGGAAGGGGAGGGCAAGGAGCAGGGTCAGTCAGTGATGGGATAGGGAGCCACAGCAGAGGGCCCAAGGAGCTTCATGCGGTTCCGGAGCCATGGGTTGCTGACACCGGTTCTAACCTTATATTGTGCACTACAGGAACATACTGGTTATTGATAGAAAAGGTGTTAGGTGAAAAAGTAAAGCAGGCTTCAAAAGTATGATTACTGTTCTGTACCATTAGCTGAAGTTAACTGGAAACAACCTTAACTTTACAGAAACACATAGCCAAACATTAATACTAAAAAGCTAAACGTATGCTATTAATTTCATGAATTTCCACCTTGCTGTGGGAGTTCTCTCAGAGAAAAATAGAAGAGTCACTCATGTCTTCACACCAGAAAGATATGGCTGGAGTTTTCCATCACCAATTTTCCAACCAGTCAAAAATTAGTTTTGGCCAGACTTCTGTTCATGCTATAGCAGATGCTGAGATTCTTGGACCATGATATTTGGTTTTAAATTCTCTTTTGTTTTCATAGCTTTGACGTCATGCTAAAATGAGTCACTGCTCTTAATAGGGCAGCAAACAGAAGCTCCTAGCTTGTTTGCAGCATCTGCTCTGTTAGTCATTCATGAAAACCTTGCCTAAAGCTTGGGTGAAAAAACAATTAAGTTTCTATTTTCATCATAAGATATCATCATTTTCTTTAGGTGCAAACTGAATATGGGCAGGAAATTACCAAAAACAGTGCCTTTGCACTATTATAAATAACTTTCAAGAATGACATATGGCATGACAAAACATTACCTAACTTAGAAAAGTTGTGGTTCAATCTAATCCTCTTGATCTATTCATTTGATACTTTTCCACAAGCAAAACTAGGCTTTATGCCCAAGCCTTTCTCACCTGAATCCTCCAATTTATGCTGACTTTTATCTTCCATAAACTCAAGCCAATGAACGGAAATTGAAGTAAAAAAAAAAAAAAATCTGGAAAGCATCAAACGTAGGAAAAATGCCTGAAGAATTTTAAAGAAATAGGGAAGCAATTCAGCAAAATCTGAAGTTTATAGACAGAACTCCAAAGTACTGTGGGAAAAATGTATCTCAATCTTTATAACAACAAATGAAAAATAATTATATAAAACAAATCACTAACATATATGCAGTTCAACTGAATTTATGCGTATCATTTATGGAGGTTACATAATTACTATGACACTAAAATTTAAAGAAAAACATTAATTCTTCAGAACCTAATTATTAAAAGTAGCCATCAAAAGTTCAATTTGTTCCATTTATTAATATATGGTCACTAATTAGCATTTATATGCTAATAGTATCAGTGGCAGGGAGTTTTAGCAATAACTGCTCAGTCTTCTTATGAAATCAGTGGATCTTATATACATTTCACTGGTTATTTGTCAAGTAAATACATAAGAATGGTTGTTTATTAGGAAAAGCTTAAATTCATGTCCCTAGGTCTCATTCTGATTTTCATAGGTATAATATTACTACTCTAATTTACATTAAATCAAAAGAAGAAAGAAGATTCTTTGGATTGCTTTTTACTCCATATGGACTAAAGCAGGGGTCTCCAACCTTGGCAACTTTAAGACTTGAAGTCCACAAGTCTTAAAGTTGCCAAGGTTGGAGACTCCTGGACTAAAGGGAACTTGAGATACTTTGGGGACAAAGGAAGAGACAAAGACCCCCATGGTCCTTCCAATGTTGTTAGATTGCAACTACCATCACTTTAAAAATTCCCTATGTAAACTGGAGATTATGAAGTTCAACAATACTGGATAGATTTTAGATATATATATTTTAAATTAAATCTGTGTTAAATGTTTTTGTATATGTTATAGCCTGTTTCAGTTAAAAAGCTTTCGAGAGATTGATTAGATGAGTTCTGTGGCTCTTTAGTTTCTCTATTTCTTCGCATGTCATAATATCTGAGACTATAGGCTTTATTTTCTGAGTGGACTATGTTAGAAGATGAAGACCGTGCCTTAGTTAAGAATACGTGCTGAACTACATCTTACCTGCATTTTGAAAACATAGCCTGTGTGGTAAGCTTATGATTCATTGTGTTGTGGAAACTCAGGAAATTGGATTAAATGAATAAATCATGAGTGCCCTAATAATGGGTTCACTAGTCATGTGCACAGCCAGATATTATTATTTTCTTCTCTCCATTCTTGTTGGCAGTTTTCTTAGAATTGCTCTCATCTATTGCTTGGTCTTTTTGGATATCGTCTTTATTCATATCCCACCTTCCCTCCAAAGGCAATAAATGTCATCAGAAATAGTCCATCTGTAGAAGGGTCTCCCCTTGACCAAAAAAGGGCACAGTGTCCAAAACAGCTGCATAGCACCATTTTACAGTAAGTTTCATCTTTTCTTAAATCTAAATTTCATTATTTAGAAAATGCAATCAAAATGGAATCTTGTTACTTAGGCTTTTAAACTAAGAGGGTAAATGCATTTTGAAGCACTCAAACTTAAATGACTCATTTCCTTCAGCAAGATTGAGTCAGAACTTTATGACCACAGGGGAATGAACTTGTCCCTTCACTGAGAATATTTCAATATAATTTTTTTCTGCTCTTTATTTCATCTTCAGTTGCATTGAGATAAATGAGCTACTCTTATCTGTGACCATCTGAACAAAAAGTAGTTAAGGTACACTTGCTTCATATTGAGGCATTAGTTCAAAACTGATCTTTACTCATCTAAGGGAAGAAATGTAATTGAGTAAATAAGAAGAATAAAAACATATTTACTCCTGTTTTTCATAAAGTAAGTATTTTAAAGTTTTATTGACAACATTAAACGTCATGCTGGTATTTGATATTTAATAGTAATTATTTTATTGTTTCATTAGATGAGAATTCTATATAAAACCTAAATTATCTAACAGTTATCTTACAGTTTCCCCACCATACATATTTAATTTGATAGAAAACAAGTCACAATTGGAGAAGAGTCTATGTCAAGGGTGTCAAACTCAGGTTGTCATGGTGGCATCACATGACGTATCAGGACTTTCCTCCCTTCACTAAACCGGGTGTGGGTGTGGCCAGTGTGTGACGCATCCAGCCCATGGGCTGGATTGACAGCGCTTCTATATGTGATTCTCTCTCTCTCTCTCTCTCTCTCTCTCTCTCTTTCTCTCTCTCTCTCTCTCTCACACACACACATACACACACACAGAGAAAGAGAGAGAGAGAGAGAGAGACAGAAAGAGAGAGAGAGAGAGAGAGAGAGAGAGAGAGAGGGAGAGAGAGAGAATCTTCTTGGTTTTAATGCAGATTCTGAATTGTGTTTTAGTTGTATTTTAGTTAAAAACAGCCTCTGGGGTTTGAACAAGCTTTGTCTTTCATAATACAATTATTTTTGTGCTTATCTGTATTCTCTCAGGCTTCCCACTTTTTCATTAATTCCCAAGAATTTCTCTTGTGGACTTTTTCATAATATAAAGTATGAACAGTCAAGGATACTACAGTAAGTGAAAAGATTCATTAACAGAAAAAGTCAACAACACAAACTCCCTCTGCTTTTAATGGACATTCTGAAAAATAAGATAGAAAAACAGATGGTCTTTGCAATGCAGGTGCCTTCATCTTTCACCTGAATAAGGACTAAATTCTAAAGTGGGGGAGATCTTGAGGATTTCTTTTTAAAAGTGGATAACAGGAGAAAAATAAGGGAAATCTCATTTTTTCAAAGAATTTGGATGATTAGCACCAATTCAAAATCCTAACTTTATAAGAGAATATCTGTGCCCCAAAGTTGAATTATGGATTTCTTGGTGCATTCTGAGCTTGGCTGTTTGCTTGCAGACGTTTCAATATCCAACTAGGTATAACATCATGCCCCAACTAATGATGTCACCTAGTTGAGCAATATCTGCAAACAAGCTCAGAGTGCACAAAAGATTTCTAGCGTTAAAGAAATCACAGTGCTAGATTTTGCATGTTTTCCCCATTCGAAGCAAGTGATGGACCAGCAATTCCATAAGGCAATATTCTGCCAGATTTCTGGACAAGGACTGAGCACAACTAATATCAAGTGAGCCCTTAGCCCTGGAAGTTCACTGCATTACTTTGGACCACTCACCCAATCTACCTCAAAGGGTTGTTCTTGTTGAGGGAAAAACTTGAAGGAAGAAATGCTGCATACACCAGTTTCATCTCCTGGAGGAAAGGCAGAAAATAAAAGTAATAAAATAAGCAAGCAAGCAAAACTATGTTTAGTTGTTTAGTTTTGGATAATATACTGTACAAGGCAAGAAGCAGATCCTAGCAGCACTAATTCACTTTATCCCCAGAGATTTCTGTTGCCAAGCAATTTCTGCGTTGCTTTTCCACAGGTGCCTCATAAGCTGACACATTTGATTTAAAGAGCATAAAATATTCAACCATATTAAATGTGACTGTGGGGGTCACAGAACTCACAGCCCACCCCCAAAGTTCAGTAAATTATAATTGCTGTCATGAAGTAGTAAAGCTGCTTTAAAAATTACAGAAATAGATTTTGACTGGGAGATCTCCTCATCCTTTATTATACAAATATCATATCTAGATTTCTGGAATCACACCATTCAGTTTTCATTGTTCTCCTCTACCTTTTCAATTCTGCCCCACAGTATTTATCAAATGAAGGTATTTACTTGATTAATTTCCCTTTCATTATTTTACCAAGGTAATATGCCCTGAACAAAGCCACTGCTGGGTTACATTATCATATCATAGCTAGATGGGAAATTGGATCTGAAAATTA
This sequence comes from Grayia smithii, assembly GCA_032468115.1. Lineage (NCBI taxonomy): Eukaryota > Metazoa > Chordata > Lepidosauria > Squamata > Grayiidae > Grayia > Grayia smithii. Next base: position 171,355 of record JANHFM010000522.1, on the reverse strand, counting down.
GTTAGGGAGAGGAGAGAAATAACTTCCCTAAATGAAGTAAAAGACATGTATATTTCTATGGGGCAGGGGATATTACAGGGGATGTACCAGCAAGTATGATTGGTTCCTCTTAGAAGGGCAAACCATGTATCCCATCCCAAATCAAGTTGGAGGATCCTTTACAATAATCATTAAGACAATTATAATTTTTCAGGGAACACAAGCATTGCAATTAAATGAGCTGTGCGAGTAGAAATGAACAAGAAACCTGGATCCAAAGTAGGGTGAATTTACCATTCAAGCAATTAATCCCCAGATCGAGGATCAAGGTAAATGAATTCCTTCACATATGTACTAAAAGGTAAGAGTAAGTTTATTAAGACTTGGTTAAGTATTGAAGCCTTACATACTGCATGTTTTCAAGCAGACAAATAAGGTAGATTGACCAGTTCTTTGAGAAAAAAAAAATCTTTCGGCCATCTAATTACAGAAAGCTGAAATTCAAATGCTGAATTGCAGCAATCAGGGTATTTGCCTTAGAGATATGTTACAATTGTATGCATATTGTACTACAATGAAGAACACACACATTCACACATCCAACAATCTGGAAGTTATAACATTACAGATTATTTGACACTCAAGAGATAATATATGCAGCCTTGCTGAGGTACCAAAATCATAGTGTCCTGTTAATAGTTATTTGCGAAAAATACTGACAATTTAAAGCTGTGTATTTTTATTTCCATTTCTCTTGCTGGTGATAAAGCTATAATGGTAATAAAATTAGAGGAAATTGTAGGATAAAAACAAGGTTTGGAAGGCTCTATTCTGCCTGTTCCATTTACAGAGGTATTATATACATGATTAAACTGTTGATCCATGTATTATTCTACTCAGGAAACATAAAGTTTTCTATTGTGATCTGTTCACAGAAGCAACAAGAAAGAAATGCCAGGATGACAAGTACTGTATTTTTACAATATGCCCTATGTTGAAGAAGAAATTTCAGCCAATATCCACTCTGCTGAATTTCCCATTTCTGCATTATTACTAAGAAAACCCTCTCATATTGCTTCCATGGTTTTGATCTCTTCAGATACATCTTATATGACTTTATTTTGGGGGGGGGGGAGGGAGAAGCAAATAAGAGAAATAAAACATATAGCCAGTTTTTGATATCTTTAGAACGTGTTATCAAATAAACTTGCAAACACTAATAAGAACTATTATTTATTATTTCTATAACATTCTTGATATATAAAACACTTATTCCTATTATTCATTTTCACAAGATCAGTTGAAGTAGGCCAATATGATTTGAAGTTGACAGAGGCAAAGGAAATAGCAATAGCAATAGCACTTAGACTTATATACCGCTTCATAGTGCTTTTACAGCCCTCTCTAAGCGGTTTTACAGAGTTAGCATATTGCCCCCAACAATCTGGGTCCTCA
>JANHFM010000522.1:146761-161244 GCA_032468115.1 Grayia smithii | reverse complement strand
GCCAATAAAGAATTCTATTCTATTCTATTCTATTCTATTCTATTCTATTCTATTCTATTCTATTCTATTCTAAAAAAGTAATCCTAATAATAGATAAAATACATCTATTGCCATTTTAAAATCCCAACCCACCTAAAAAAATCAACAAAAATGGATCACACATTTGTTCTACTCACACCATATAATCTCCAGCTCACTGGATCACTTCCTCAGTAGCAAAAAAAATAACATGAAAACATGGCCTCTGCCAGAAAAACAGATGACTTACTACTACACTATAGTTATGTAATACTAAAGCAAAGCAATATCCAGGATTATTATATTCCTTTCACCTAGGTATGTAAACAGTTGCTACCATGCATTTTTATGAGAAATATAAAAGACAATATACTTGGCTCCCATTGTGGCATCTTATCGCTGTCCTTTCCAGGTATTTCCTTGAAAATATGTTTTTCTTACTGCTGTAGTTCTATTTTGTTTATACAGCATCCCTTAGATTGTCAGTATGGAAATTGGCTATTGAAATCTAAAATTCATGCCAATAATGCTTATAACATATATCCAAACAGAAAAGATATACCGGTAGGTTGTTCAGAATTAGTATTATACAAAGAAATTGTTTTGTGTATTAGTTGAATTCTACAGAAAAAATGATCTGAAGCTAATTCCATATGGAATGAATATCAAGTTGAATAGAAGTTATGTAACTTTCTGGATAACAGATTCCATTGTCAAATTTCTTTTATTTATTTTTTTATTTATTTTTTTTATGTTGGGAGTTTTTCCCTAATATTCAACCAGAATCTGCTTTCTGATAAGTTAAATACACAGTATGTTCTTCACTTAGGAATGAGAGAAATCTTCACTTCTTCCTTATAAACCATGTTTAGATAACCACTTTTTATCTAAAGCATGGATTAGCTTCTAGATGTTTCAAATGAAAAGTTAATAACTTGGTCATGGGATCACTAAGAGGCAAAAGGCTGCTACTTCGATGATCCAAAATAGTATTCCAATAATATGGTATAGTGGCAAATCCCTGTAATGAATAACTACTGGAAAATAAAAGACAGATTCCTGAATCTGAGGTTTCCATGCAAGATTATATTTATGTTTGGCTTTTTCCACATAAACTTCTCTCAATAAAATTAGAGCTGCTACAGATGGAAGCTTAAAATTTATAGTTTGTTGCAATGATATTAGCAGACATATCATTATAATTACATAGTGAAAAAGAATTAGGTTCATTGTTTTCATCATGTATGTATGTATGTCTCTGTGTGTTTCATTATAATTTCATTACAGACTTTAAGAGAAACTCCTCCAAAACAAATCAAATGAATGTAATAGAAAGCAGCAGTAGTAATCAAATCCTTCTCTTGCATTTGCTTTTCCTAAAGTCTGAGAGTCACCAAATAGAACCTGCTGCAAAGGACAGGTTTATAATTTTGAAAAACCTAATAATTATTCGGAACTAAATGTGATCATATATCACCCTTCTGTCACAATTTTTTCCTGATTATTCTCCAGCTTTCATACTTTCAGCTGCATCATTTGAAACCTACAGAGTGCAAATGGAGATCCTTCTACTACAGCAGTTTCTAAATATTTGGGAATCCGGAATTCTTGCCAGTTTCCTGTAAATCCTTCTCTGTTCTCAGGAGGTCCAGATGAACATTATTTCCTGCATGTTCCTGTCAAGGAATAGGCGACAGGGAAATATATAAACTGCTGACCAGACTCGTCATTTTAAAAAGGTTTTCAGGGGCTGTTTAATTGCAAAGAAGAATGCAGTTTTCCCTAGAGGAAGACAGGTGGCGTAAACATACAAAGGAAATCTTTTCCTTCTTCCCTTCAAATAGTGAAGCCAAACGAGGCTTTTTCTGTAATGTTCTTTCTCAAAAGGAAAGTCGTTTTTTGTTGTTTTTTTTCCTCCAACCAGTTGGGGTGACGTCAGTCTGTCAGTAAGAGTCAGGTGATGTACACTATAAGCAGAGGGAGCTCTCCTGGTGCTGAAAACAGTCTGTAAACTCGGAGCAAATGGATATAGTCAATATCATGCTTTAGATTGATTCAGACACAGGTAAGAATATATGCTTTCTCTTTTAATCGACAAATCAAATGAAAGAAGCAATGTATATGTTCTCTGTAGGCAGCTTTTCAACAGGGAATAAGCTAGAAGCAGCAAATTACCTAGTCAGAAAACGTATGAAATTGAAACCTGATGCACTTCACTTAGCAGCACAGAAACAGGGTTTTATGTAGATGTTAAATATATTTTTCATACCTTCTGATTTAACCATATCTCAAAAATAATAAGAAACTAGACCAATGAGAGTGTTGTTAATTATACCTGAGTTATTAAAAACCCTTATATAAGAAACAATATTTGAAGATTTTTAATAGTTTAGTTCAGAAATGTGTATTTATAAACCTTCATTTTTAGTCAGTGTTAGTACAACTAAATCTCAGAAATAAATCACTATATTTTAAAACATAATGCTGCTAACACTTCATTCTTCCATGTAAGATAAAATTTCTAATAGTCTAATTTGGATAAAAGTAAAATTTATAAATTTATTATTAAATGTATGTCTTTATTGATAAAATAGGTATACTGGAGCTCTGCATAATTCCTACTGAATATTCAGAAAAGAGTATATTCTATTGAATATATTAAAAACTAAAAGCCTTAGTCCATTGACTATATTAAGAGTTTTACCATTCTATTCAAGGATATTATTTATGTCTATACAGAAGTAAAGGAAACTAGAGGATTTTCTAATAAGCAGTTATTTGGAGATACTGGAATTGAATTCGGAATTCATTGTGCTTTCACATGGAGTAAAGTAGAAAATAATACAGCTACTATTGGGGAGGGTGGAAAATTCTTAAATATTTTCTTTTTATATATAATCTATTTAATTAAAAGATGGCACTTTTGGAATAAAAATATACCAACTGAAGCACACAATAAGATAAAAGAAAGCTATTTTAAATATTGTAAAATTTCAATGTATTTTGCTCATTGTTCATGTCTGGAACTTAACATTATTTTTACCTTGCAATAAATCTTCATTACTAAGCACAATTGTAGTTCTTCCAGTGACTGCCAGAGTACAAGATAAAAACAAGAGTTTTGTTTCTATATATTGTTTTTAAAAACTAGCAATCAATTCAACAATTTTAAAATGTGCTATTAATTTGCTAATATTCTAGTCAACTATAGTGAAATCCAGACAACTTCACTTAAGTATATCATTTAAGTCCTACAGATTTCTCTTTATTTAACTAGCATTAAATTGGATTCCATACAAACATTCACATTTTGTCTTTCTTTATCTGTTTTACTCTATCCTCTTTCTCATTTACATTTCTTCCACAGGCTTTCATTGGTCATTAGAACATAAAAGCTATTTGACTAAAGCAATTCAAGCATTCGGGTTGCAATAATTTATTGTAAAGTAAGAAAAACTATTCTCTTTGAAGGACCTTGGCAAAGAAAGAATCCCCCATCCTACTTTGAAATGCTATTGAATAGAGTCTTGAGAATTACAGATTATTAGCTAGTATTTTTATTAATCTAAATTCTTACTTGGGGCATTGATAGTTAAAAATAAAGCAATTCTGTTATAGTATTTTAATTAGCTTAATATGTAAAATCATGTCATGCTGTGCTGAAAACCAAATCTATATTGCTTGAATGGTATACTTAGCCTTGTGTGATATATGTAATTTTATTAGTAATTTTTTTCCCCTCCACCTCATGAACCACTATTATATCAACACAATAATGTAAAGTATAAAAGGGACAAGGGAAAATGAATAGATTGAAAAAAAAGTTGAATCAAGCACATACTATTGTACGTCCATTCTGGATTTAATTTTTCTCTGGTCTGCTTATTGCAATTTCTCTCTAAAATCTTATAATTTCTTTCAGCAAGATTTAAATAAACAGGAATTTTGTCCTTTTAGCCCAGTAACCCAAAAACAATAACAGTTTTTATATAATGTTCAATCCACTATTGTACTTACTACTTTTTCCCATATATGATACAGCCAAATATTATAGAGGTAACATTTATAACTCTGAATAAATAAATATCTTGGATCAATCATTTTATAATTAGAATGGTTAAATCCCACGTGGACTGTGTACTATTCTTTTTGTAAACATAATAGCTTACATAATAATAAATAATTCCCACTATTAACATAACCCTATTAACATAAATATGAAATACTTATTTACCAATCCAAATGGCAACAGTCTAGCAAATGGTTTATTCAAGCCAGAAGGTTTTAGTGTTCTATTCAGAATTGCCCTGTCTAAATAGGCTTACTTAAATGCATTTGAGACAAAAATATTTTTTTTATTAACAGTTTATATGTGATGAAATATTAGGGAGCACATTTAACCACTCAGTCTGACTGATATTTGCTAATCTTTCTTTCTGAAATGTTCTTCTGTTAAAGTTAAAACAATAAAATATATTGCAAAATTTCAAAATAAATTATCTTAGAAGTCTGGTTCTTTATTTTTATTAACGTCTGATCATTTTGTAGTTTGTGGTTCTATTTTCTGATGGCAATGTTTTGGAATGAGTAAATCAATAAACCGAGATGTTCTGTGAAACTGTACATAGGAAAACCTACATTTGTCAATATTTGATATAATATTTTATGGACATATTTATATTTTGATTAAGCATTTACCTTGTTCTCTTAGTTTATGCACTAGATAAATCTGGCTGCAATTTTAGGCACATCTAAACATTATAAAAACAGAATCCAGGCTAGCAATTAAAATCTATATTCTTTGTCAAGGGAAAAAGCTGGCTTGACTATCAACATTGCTTTAATTTTGCACTTGGGAGTATGTTATAAATATTAGTGACAGAGATAGAGATTTATTTTCCATAAAATATTTATTCCCATTTGTTATATTCATTGTGTTTATTTACTAACACTACTTATCAACTGCTCCAGTTATATGACTTTACTTTATTAATAAGTCTGAGCTTATTATTTTATTATTTTCAGTGATCACAATAGACTTATTTTTATTGATTGATGGTAACCATTTTGGATTAGTGGGCACATCTGGAATTTTGAGAATTTGCTATGAATACTCCCACAAAATGGCTGCTAGAAGGGCTGGGCTTCTTCATTTAAAAGAAAACAAATGCTATGGAAGGACATAATCAGTTAGAAATCAATTACAAGTTTATCAGAATCTTGCCATATCCTTCAGATCCCCACAAACACAAAGGGAGCTTACTACTCTGACTTAGTTTGTCCCTTTTCTAGGCTAGGAAGTACACTTTTAGACAAACACTGGAATGTAACCACTCATCAAATTTATGGCAAATTTATTGGGCCCAGAAAAATTAGTGCAACTAAAAATAATGATAGTGGCTGATTCTGAATTTAGCAAAATGTCAGCTTCCTTTTTCCAACTTAAGTTAAAAAAGAAGAAGTAAAAGATCAGGAGACTCAGAAAGCCTGGTAAACATTAAGGCAAATGTTCACAGATAACTTGGTAGCCCCTGGACCATTTTTGGTAACTAATTCTAGATTCTGAAAATGTTTTGTCCAAAATTTAGAAGTATTAAGTTCATAATAATACATAATATAAGGAATTTAAGGGTCAGTCTAGGAAATTGTTTAATAAATAAGAACTGTCCCACATAAAGTATAATTTAAAAATTAGAGATAGGCTTCATGATTATTCAAATATCTAAGTATCTAAGATGATTTCCTCAAACACTAAGGGAAACAGAAAAATTTGTAGGAGTAGCAAAACCTGGGGTGGAGTTAAAAGAGGGATTAGCCTAGAATCCCTACATAAATACAAACAGACAAGTCCAAGTCCCCTTGAATTCTGTGGATCCTTATCTAACGCCAAGCAAGAGGTAACCATTAGTTGAGAATATTTGTGTGCATAGGCTACTTAGCAATAAATCAGTTTAATTGCCCCTTCGTGTGTGGACCTGGTCTTTCATACCTGAAACTAAATTAAAGGAATAACTTCTATGCAAACATAGTTAGTTGTAACTATTTGTATAGACTATTGTTAATTCAGTTTCATTTTTCTGATCTCTGAACGTAACTAAATAAATAAGTATAATTCAACTTGAAGTAATTTATAAGTTACTTTAGTCTAGAAATGTTATTGCTGTCCATACTTGACCATATAAGATATTTAAAATGTACCTCTCTGTGTTAATTTTCAATTTTTTCCTTTATTTTAAGGAAACATTTCAAATATGGCTGATAAAATCTCCTGTCTTGGAATACTTTTGCCTCTTGCCCAAGTTTTTCTGCTGATCTCTTATGCCAATGCTGCTTCATTTCAAAGTTTTCAAAACATTCAAAATGATCCAGACTATCTAATGAAAAATCTGCAAAGGCTTCCAAGCCCAGATATGATCAAAGCTCTGGAATACATAGAAAATCTAAGAAAACAAACCAGCAATACAGAAACAAGTCCAGATTATAATTCATTTCAAAATGCTCCATTTGTTCTACAGTCAAAAGAAAGCAAAAACCAACACTATTTACCCGAAAACCAAAGGGAGACCTTCCCAGAAGATGATTCCCAGTGGGTTAAGACAATGTTGGAAACCATAAGACAAAGAGAGAAAGAATCAAAAGTTGTCTCAAAAGAAAATAAACTTAATCCCATGAATTCAGACAATATCTTTCTGGATGGAATAATGGATGATTATGATGATCGTACTTGGCCTGTTCCAACACATAAAAATTTTAAGGTTCCACATACCTACTTTGAAGAAAATTCAAGAGATAGTCCTTATAAAAGAACAAATGAAATAGTGGAAGAACAGTACACACCCCAAAGTCTTGCCACTTTAGAATCTGTATTTCAGGAGCTAGGGAAAATGATGGCACCTCATAATCTGAACAAAGAAAGATTTAATGAGGAACAAAAGCTATATGCTGATGAGGAAGATGACGCTTTTAAAGGAAATAACATTGCTTATGAAGATGTGGTTGGAGGAGAGGAATGGAATCCAATAGAGGAAAAAGTAGAAAGTCAAACTCAAGAAGAAATAAGAGATAGCAAAGAAGAAATTGAGAAAAATGAAGAGATAAATGATGAAATAAAGAGAGCAGATACCCTGGAAGATGACCTGAAAAAAGAAAATAAAAATCAAGTCCTGGAAGATGTTTCACAGTTGATGGATTATTATTTGAAAAAGATGATGAATAGACCAGGAGGTAATATATTGGGAATCAACCAAAATGAAGACAAAAGGGCAGTCAAATACTTTGAAAAACAGCTTGATCCTCAAGCAGTTTATCAGTTGATAGAAATCTCAAGAAATTTACAGATCCCACCTGAGGATTTAATTGAAATGTTGAGATCTGGAGATACACATCAAAATGAAAAGGAACAAGAACCTGAACTATCTGAAGATATTGATGAAATCCCTGAGATTAATTTAGAAAAGTCAGACTTATTCAAAAATAAGATGAACTCCTTACATGGTTATCAAAAGCAAAGATTTAATGTTCTGCCAGATAATCTTCCAGAAGACCTGAATGTTGAAGACATTATCAATCTTTTAGGGATGGAAAATGTTGGCAATCAAAAACCTCCTTATCCTGGACATCAAATAAATCAAGAAAATGGATTGCCAAAATGGTACCTGCCTACAAGATCTGATAAAAATATACTTTCCAAAGTGGCCTGGCTTAACCGTTTAGAAAGACAGATGAAACAAGAATCATTGAATGGAAAAGAAGAAGAGTTGTCAGACTATTTAGCCAAGATGTTGACAAAGTATCCTGAAGTTATCAATACAGGTCTGAAGAAAGAAATTCCACTTACAGTTTCATCTGAACGTGACCATCTAGACCAAATAGGAAGTCATGAACCAGATAAATTCACTTTATTCAGCAAAAGGCTGCCAATGGCTAAAGAGAATGATGACACCCAGAACAGACCGTATATGGATGAAGAGATGCTAGCAAAAGTTCTGGAATATCTAAACCAGGAAAAGTCTGAAAAGGGGAGAGAACACATTACCAAAAGGGCAATGGAAAACATGTAGTTGTTTAAATATTATTTCTCCTCGTTGGATTAAATTATACCCCAATTCAGTTGTGATTTACTTTTCTTTAAGAATTTGAGGCATGTTCAGGCATTATACCTAGCTGCTTTTTGCAAACAAGAATTCTGGCACCCCCTTTTTCATGAGTAATATTACTTGTATGAAAGAAGAGCTCATGGGCCTCAACTGTAGCTGCTCCTGTAGTCCCTGCATGTGGTTTTGAACATCAGCAATTGCAGGAACTTCCACAGGTGAGATCTGTGAGCTCCCAGCAAATGCTCTATACTGCTTGTGAAAATGATTGTGCCCAGATGACTCCTTCAGGTGCAAAAGTAGTAGTGGTTTTGTGTCTCAATTGGTCACCGTGATGGATGATTTGGCACTGAACAGTCTGTATAAACTCCTATGAGCTGTTCTGTGGTTTGTGAGTAACTCTAAATGTTTGAAATCTTGATCAAATAACAAATTGCTTCAATTTTTTTAAGAAACAAGTTTATGAAATAAAAACTGTCAAACATTAAATCTTGAGACATCCTGATCAAAGCAGATTGGCCACCAAAATAGGGTTTTTTTAAATGAATTGAAATATTTTGTTATTGTCTGTAGTGTTTTTTTGTGAAGTACCAAATAAAAAAATAAAGCATTCATATACATATATAATATATATATATAGTTTTATTTACAAAGCTTTTTCTATTCTGTGTTTTAAGGTCAATGAATAAATATTATTTCTGGACAATAGACTGTGTTTTGTTTTGAGTGAATTAAACTGTTTATTTTCAACATTAGCTTAGGTAAAATAATTGTGCTTTAAAGAATAATCATTTTAATTTTCCAGGAAGCAACACCATTTAATGATGTCACTGAAGGCACCTTTTCAAAATCCGCTCACAAACACATTACCAATAGAACACTATGTTTTATAAATTAACAGTAGTCAGTAGAAACATTTTTATCTGAGGATAACTAACTGAAGGAGAGAAATCCATAATTCATCTTTAAGCCTCTCTTTCCATTTCCGTTACATTCTAGTTATCATTATGTTGTGTGGAATAAAATATCAACTCTAAAACTCATTTGTATATATTGTATCAAGGATAGTTGAAGACTATAAATTAAATTGAAATCCTTGACTAATTATAAATAATACACTGAGTTAGAACCAAACTATTTTTTTTTCTTTTGTCCTAGAAAAATCAAATTAGTCACCTCTGATTTAAGTTTCATTGTTCACCATCCAAAAGACACAAAAGGTACAATAGTCATTAACTCAGGTTATTTAAAAGGGTGATTAGGCAAACTGGGTAGCAACATCTCAAATCAGTATTAAATGGCAGAGCAAAGTGTATTTCTTCTGTTTTGTTTATTGACTACCCAGGGAGAAAATAAAAATTAGGTTGATATATTTGATGGAACTTCAGTCTATTTTAGGGGGCTTTTATTTTTTAATGATTAGAATACTTAAAATCAACTATTATCAATTCATTGTTGGCACTGCAAAACAAACCAAACCACAAACTCTATTAGTCTTTAATAGGGAATTCAGGATAGGGAATTCAGAATAAAATGACATGCCAAATGTATACATTTATTTCTTCATAGTTTATGGATGAGGTTCATAAAATAGAGCTGAGGACATTCCTGTCTACTATTACTCTACTATCCTTGGTTTCCTCTAGTGAATTGAGGACAGGGTGTTTTATGCAAAGAAGATGTATAAGAAAACAATTCTAGTGTGTGACTTAAATATAGCTCATATTCTCTGCCAGCATTTCTTCATTTGTTTCTCTCTATCTGACTTCAGGTTCCACAATTTTCTGGCAGTATTTTATTGAGCATTATGAGTGTGGTAGTCCAATACATCTGGAGAATGTCTGTGAGGGAGACAAGTTGATATACTGTATATATATCAGCACTACTTATGCTCTCAGTCTAATCTCAGAATGGAGACGACCACAATTGGAAAAGCTCCATTCTGTCCACCATTAGTGTCCAGATTTCAAATACCTTGTATTGCTAAGGCATAACAGGTTTGTATTTAAATAACTATACTGTGGCTGGATTGTTAATTTTTTCAGAAAAACTGTAATGTCATTTCAGGAAGAAAGAACTGGAGTTGGGAAAGAGATATTTTAACCCAGATCTTTCATGATGTTCCAGTTATTCTTTAGACTCTCCAGCCAGAATGGATAATGATAAAAGATATTCTTATAGTTCAGCAATTTCTGAAAAGCCAAAAATAGATTTGGCCATTTTTGATTTTCCAATAGTTGCTCAACTTCAAACTTTTCCACCTATATTTTTCTCCAACCTTACCTGTAGTCTAATATGCTCCCTTATAATTTACCTAGTGGGTGGGAGAGGAATGCTATTATTAGCATTAATGCTTATAATTAGCATTAAGAGCCATGGTGGCTCAATGGATGGAATACAGTATTGCAGACTAATTCAGGATTGAGCTGCTCAGGATCGAACTGTTAGCAGTTGGCAGAATTAGTTGGCAGTTGGCAGAATTAGCAATCATCTGACTGTAAATTGCTTAGAGAGGGCTATAAAACACTATGAAGCAGTATATACGTCTGAGTGCTATTGCTATTGCTATTTTTCTGTTCCTCAAGTAGCTGTATTTCAATAAAACAAAACATGTTTAGCAATTCAAGTAATCGGTAGTTTGAGTCAAACCCTTCCATACAATAATTACTCTTTAAGGAAGAAAGTTAAATTGGGCTAAAATAAAATATATCTCTGATCTTGATTACCCATTGCAATTTTTAAAGGTAGCATGGAGAGTTGTAAGTAACAGTCAGAGAAAATGCAATATACATTACCTGATTAAAGCCAACCATTTATATAATTACCCAGCCAGGCTAGTATCTTACCTAAAATAGAAACATATTGAGAAACTTAAAACTAAACCTAAGCATACAATGTGATTAAATTTAAATTAAACCTGGTGAGCATTTATCTCTTCTCATTGTGATTTCTAGCTTGGGTAATGAGCTAAGGTGCTCCAATATGCAGTGCAATAGTGTTTCTCTTTTTGTAGCCTTCGGAGGAAGATCAGCTGATGTTCTCTTTGCTGTGAACTAGATGGATGGCATCTGCTCTGATTAAGACAAATCTTCTAAACTAATTAATCTGGAACTTCATGAAGCCCTTCATAAAACATACTTATGGATTTTGATATTTAATTCCAGGCTGCAACAGTTACAAAATGTCTACTGTTGTGCTGTAACCTTATAGTTGACAAAGTATTTATTGTAAAATGGAGATTTTTTAAATATATATAATTCTGTGATAACTTCCCAGAAGACATAACTTCTCTGCTTTGTCTGTAATCCCTTCTCTTCCTGTTCTCAGCCTTCATGCTCTGAAATTAGCTGAAAGTCTTCAAAGGGCAGAACCCAACAGTAACTATAGATAACCTCATGCAATTTGTAGAGATTAAACAGAAATAATCCACAAAAACTACATTATCTTCTTTAAAGAAATATCAATTGTAGGAGCACCCCCTAATTAATATCAATGAAAACTATTTGGTACCACAGGAATCACCAATTCTCTTTAGGAGAAACTACTGTTGTACCCAATCGGCTATAAATTGAAATCCTCTGATCACCTCTAAAATGATATGTAGTAATTTTAGATATAATATACATATAAAGTAATTTATATCATTACCTACATCATTAATGGTACCCTGTGTCTATTTCTGACTAAGAAAGAGCAAACTTTAAAAAAAATGTTCTTAAACTACTTTGTGCATCAAAGAGGTAGGAAACAATTATGAGGTAATAATATAAGAGCTATGTTAATATAAGGATTACTTCGGTTCTATTATATTCCAGATAATGAGTGAAGTTCTAGGAATCCCATCATTGGTTCTGACCTCATTTCTCCAATATGTAGCTTCACTGCCTCTTAGTAATTAAATGAGGGCTTTAATCCCATCCCAGATATTTACATGAAAAATACCACAACTGCCCACTCTTTTTCATGTTTGTGTTTATCTGTATTTGTCTGTAAAGTCTATAAAAGTACAAAAGTTTTATTTTATTTAGTTTTTTTAATTTTCTTTCAGCACTCTTCTTGAAATGTTTATCCTTAGTTGCTGTGATTTGAATCACATGCAAATTCACCAGAGCTCAATTTCTCTTCTAATCTCTTGTCTGCACCATATATAACCAGTAGCAGATAGAAGAAGCATATAGTACTGAAAGCAAGTACCTTTCCTACATTGTAATCCAGTGGGTGGACCACACAAGTGGTGAGAGACGTGTTGCACTGTTGTGATGCCAAGCATATGACTGACATCCTTTCATCTGATGGATGGGGCTTGCATCAAGATGCTGCAACATATGTCTCATCACTTATGAGAAACTGTGATTTGTACCAAATGCTTATTAAATTTAGTTGCCAAATCTGGAAGGGATTGGAACAAAGGATTAACATACAGATTTAAGAGCTGATTAGAGAAAAGAGATAAAATCTCTTCTCTTTTTTTCAAACTTTTATTTATATTTATATTTTTAGTTAAGCAGTAATATTAATAAAAGTTGCCTAAACTAGAAATAATCTTAAGTTTCTGACTATTACAAGGAAAAAATATTTCAGGAACAATTATATTTCAGTAGAAAAATTCATTTTAACCCTTTTCCCCAATTTAATAGCAAGTGCAGAACCAAAATTTGTCCTGTAAAGTAACCACTACAGTTATTCCATAGAGATGAAATTCTATAGTATTCTTTTATTAAAGAGAACAAATAAAATAGTGAACAAATGTGGAGAATATTTCCATGGACAGTTTCATTAAATAGGTGAACTGGTTTTTTGAAAATGTGCAAAAAAAAGCCCAAACAAACCTTAGGAACTGAAGTACAAAAATCTGGAGAGAATGTTTTGCATCACTTTTCTGTCATTTTGGGTTGTCTATATTTTTGCAGCCTGGACCAGGTGGCTTTATTCTTTTCCACTTTCAACTGATTTTTTAAAATATCATCAGCTATATAAGATTCAAAGCTTATTGGCATAGCTTTCATAATTACTTACATTGAATCTATAAGCTGGACATGGGTAGATAAATCTGAGTTTCATCAAAATGCTTCATAATTGAATTTATAGGATATTAGAATGTCCAGGAAATATAATTAATTATTTCTGCTTAATGAAACTATCCTTATATATTTCAAAAAATACTGTGGTGGTAGGACTAAACCTAGTTCCCTCCCCTTTAAGTATGCATAATTATTACTAATATATTTTAGTATTTCTATTGAGGATTAAACTCTATACAGATAGTCCTCAGTTTACAACATTTCATTTAATGACCATTCAAAGTCACTGAAAAAAGTTATTTATGACCATTTTTCACACTTAGGATTGTTGAATGGTCACAAAATTAAAATTCAGATGCTTGGCAACCAGTTTATATTTATGATGGCTGCAGTCTTCTGGGGTCATGTGACTACCTTTTGCGACCTTTTGACACGCAAAATCAATGGTAAATCCAGATTCACTTAACTACCTTATGTTACTAGCTTATCAAATGCAATAATTTACTGATTCAATGATTCACAAAGCTGGAAAATGGGCCAAACTCACTTAACAAATGTTTCACTTAGCAACTTAAATTTTGGACTCTATTGTGGTCGTAACTTGAGGACTGCCTGTATTTGTCATTAAATTGACAATATGCAAGCACATGTTATTTAATTAAATAATTACAGTAGCGGTGGTACAATCATAAGTGGTGATTATGAATCTGAACCACTATATGGAAGGGGGGGTTTAAACTGTCTTCTTCTCTACAATCTTAGATCTAATCAGAGATCCCAAGCTTCTTTTCAAAACTGCAACTAAAGTTCCTCTCAACACCAATATGAACCTTTCACCTATTGCAAATTACCAGCAAGCATGAGAGAATTCTGCTGGGAATTTCTGCATCAATGTACATAAACATCCTTCTGTCGCTACATGGTCCAGTTCATTTCAACAAAAGTACTTAAATAACAAGGTACTTGAAAAACATCATATATGATGACATACAAGAATGTGTAGGAGTGGTCTAAATTACAAGATCTGTTTTCCTTTTGATGTGTTTGGTATAACATTTCAGGTGGTCTCCCACACTTGGCTTAAAAACACTATTTTCAAAATTTGAATTATTGACTGGCACCATCCACCTCATAATCTTCTCTTTATGGTATAAGTCTATTCATTTAGTCATTTGTTTGATTGCCACCCACTCCCAAAGACTGTAGACAACTGACAATGTCAACTTCTAAAACAATGTCCTAGATAGATAGATAGATAGATAGATAGATAGATAGATAGATAGATAGATAGATAGAGAATAGATAGATAGATATAGATGATACATAGGTAGGTAAATAGGTATGGAATGTA
>JANHFM010000522.1:118354-141586 GCA_032468115.1 Grayia smithii | reverse complement strand
GAAATGTATAGATACAGTATCTGCAATGACAGAGAACCTGTTTGCTGAAAAAAACATAGTACAAGCAGCTTAATTAATGCTTTACTTGTTCTGAGAAGCTGTTTTAGTTTTAAATATGACAATTTTCAATTGTCTTTGTTTCTACAGTTAGTTCTGCACAGGCATAAAAAAATAAAAGGAAAGGGTTTAACTGTTCCTGATTCCAGGCAGTTGCCACAATCCCACTGCAAAAGTATTTAGGATAGAAGGACAGCACAGGCTGCAGCCTTTTAATTCAAAGGTTATCAAGTCACGATGACATTAGCAGGAAGGCAAGATGACAGCTGGCTGGAGACTCACCAGTACAATAGGTATCATGAGAACCAACAGTGAATTCATATGGATTTTGCTAAAGAAATGGTTCCATTGTTTAACCACTGAGTCACAGATTGAACAGATACAGAATTAAAGATGAGCTTTTTCTTCTCTTTCAGCCTGTTTCCTTTGACGCAGATTATATCAATCCATGATACTATCTACATCATACAGTTAATTGATGTACAATGACTGAACATCTAGTGAATGTTAGAGCATTCAAGCACACAGTCTGTACAGAACTATCAATGTCCGTTTATGTCAGTTTTCTGGTATCATTCCTTATACATCTGATGCTATTTGATCTGTTTCATCAGTTTGTAGGTTATATTTGCCCCTTATGAGAACTACTGGCTTTGGCATGAAGAATAGAAGACCTGCTAGGTTCAAGATAGTCAGCTAACTTTGCAACTCAGTGGACAACATCCCAGTATTTGAAATAAAACTTGGCTGCTGTTGGCTGTTGGCCTTTAGTTCCTTTTTTCCCCCTTTCAGCAACTTCTTATGCACATCCCCTGATTCTGGCTCTTATGCACAGAATTCAAGTTGCAAGCTAGAAAGCGGTCTTAAAGATTTGTTCTTATTTTTTTTATTTATTTCATCAAGCATGTATTAGATAACAGATAAAAGTATAAACATAATTATGAATACATGAAATGGATATGAATAAAAGGGAACATTAAGACAGGGACGGTAGAAACCCTGGTGCACTTATGCACGCCCCTTAAAGACTTCTTAGGAATGGGGTGAGGTCAACAGTAGACAGTCTAAGGTTAAAGTTTTGGGTGTTTGGGGAAGAAACCACAGAGTCAGGTACTATATTCCAGGGATTGACCACTGTTGCTGAAGTCATGTTTTCTGCAATTGAGTTTGAGCGGTTTACCTTAAGTTTGTATCTATTGTTTGTTCATGTATTGTTGTGGTTGAAGCTGAAGTAGTCATTGACAGGTAGGACATTGTAGCAGATAGTTTTATGTACTATGTTTAGGTCAGATCGAAGGCGGTGTAGTTCTAAGTTGTCTAAGCCCAAAATTTCAAGTCTGGTGGCATAAGCTATTGTGGGAAGAGGAATGGAGGACTCTTCTAGTGAAATATCTCTGGACTCTCTCAATTGTATTAATGTCTGATATGCAGTGTGGGTTCTAACCAATGAGCTGTATTTGAGAATTGGTCTAGCAAATGTTTTGTATGCTCTAGTTAGTAGTACAATTTTACTAGAGAAAAAGTTATGCAAGATTAGGTTAACAACTTTTAATGCCTTTTTGGCAATGCTGTTACAGTGAGCTGTAAGAAACAAAGTCCTCCAGGTGGTTTGCATTTTACCTTCTGTCAGTCCGCTTCACATTCTTGTTATCACTCTATGGATTGGTCTATGGATTAATCCTTTCTTCAGTGGATCTGACTGAATTTGTACTCTCACTGCACATATAGCTAATGGCAGCTGGAAAAGATATTTTTATTGGAATTATGACAGAGTGAATTGTAAATCCAGGATTTGATTTATAAATCTTAACTTCTATTGATTAGAGCAACGCTCCACTGCCCACAAACCTAAAAGAGTGATAATGAAAGTCCAAATTTATTCAGGCAACCCATTTTGTAAAGCAATTAACAGAGTTAAAGAGAAGTTTGAACTAAGAAGCCAACATTTCAATTTTTCTTTTGAGATCATAAGAAGAGACTTATAGAAGTTAAAAGAAATCCAACTATTCAGTTCTGTACTGTACTGACTGCTTAAGAAGGGCAGCATATACTAGAAAACACTTACTGATGCTTTAAACTAGCTCAACATTTAAATATATCTGACAGAGCAATTGCCCTTATATGCCTTATCTTAAACTATAAAGCATTTTTATGGTAATTGATCTCCCTCCTGATCTGTTGCTCATGGAAAGAGCAAGATACTGATTTGCCAAGGTTGTTTGGAACATTTACTCTTTCACAACCTTTACTTACCTGAAGGACTTTGCCATAGAAACCTACCTTAGCAACAGAGAATCACGCCATCAAGTGGGGGGGGGAGCTTAAAAGTCAATATTGTATTCCACAAGGAATGCTGACCCCTTCCTATTATGCTCAGTCTCATCAGTCACCATGATGCATACTAGAACAGGCCTTCAAACAATTGAACTGTTTATATTCCATTTCCCATATCTCTTTATGATCTATAAGCATTAGCATCATAATATGAAATACCATTGCGTGTTATAATTCTAATTCCAATGGGCAAGAAACCTTGATATTTTCTCCATAAAATCAGGGTTGAACCAGAAATCAATATTCTGAGGTGCTCTGATAGAAGAGATGAACATTTGTCTCTTGAGTAGCCATGGGATTTTATTTTATGTTTATTATTTTATTTTAAAATAATATCTAGAAAAGTAAGAATGGGTTCTAAGAAATGACAAAAGGCTTTACCAAAATATAACAGCCTTAAAGTGACTAAACAACTCCAGATAAATTTTGACTAAATGGAGATCCTAACAGTATTGCTGTTTGTTATTTTTCATCTGATACTCTGGATTGGAACAGAGTTCAACATATGGAACAAAGATGAATCAACCCCAACTTTCTTGTGTGAGGTCTTGTTTGGATGAGCTGTTAACTGCGAAAATGAATAACATTGAAAAGATAGAAACTTGAATCTGATCAGTATACAGGAGAACTTGTTAAGTAATTCCCACAAGATAAAGGATGGCACTGACAGACATGAGGGAAATCTGAAGGCATATAACACCCTGAATAAAGTTCAGGTAATAATAAACATATGCTTGGAGTGGTCACAGTTTACATAGTAATCAGATTGCTCTTTTAATAAGCAATACTAATATTAACAGAATCAGCCCAGCAATAGGAGAGCAGTAATCTACTATCTGTGTCAGCAATGGCATTCTACATCCCCTCATTTAACTATTCGGTGGTTACTCTAGTTGCCAAATACAAAATTGCACAAAGTATAGTAATTACCTTTACACAAAATCAAATTCCAAGCAGACCCCAAACATATTTATAATTATTACCATGTTCAAAACCTTTCCTATCAGATATCTAAGGAGATTCTCAGTTATCCAGCTCATGGTTGTCCCAAAAGTGCTTTTTCAACTGGACATTCTTGGCTTTTTCTTTGAAAACATTTTGATTATCATCCAAGAAGCTTCTTCAGTTATGTCCAGAGCCCTTTTTAACATTCTCCTGAGCATCTATCCAAAATCACACAGGCAAAATTTGTCCATACATCACTGAACAGAATTTCTCACTGGCTTTTTGGTAGGAAACAAATCTGGTGATTTAAACTACATATAAACTTAACATACATTGAAATGCACAACCCTCACTTACTGAGTTCCTTGAACAATATGTATATCAAATACACAAATAAAAATAAAAATTACATACTCACTTATGTACATAGACAACAAAATATTGATAACATTAACCTTACACACACACACACACATACACATACAGAGAGAGAGAGAGAGAGAGAGAGAGAGTGAGTGAGAGAGTCCACATTTGGCTTAGTAGATTGCAAAATGTGCAGAACTATCATAATACTTGAAATACCAGATGTAAATATTATACCATTGTCACATGGCTGAAATTAGATTTATAGTTCCATAATTCTTGGAAATATCAATGCTGTCACAACAGTTTTATTCAGCTGCACTTATTTCAAGGACATAATGGCAACAATTCTCCAATGTGGGCTAGAAAAGAGTTTTTTCTGAGTTTGCAAAGCACATTTACTTATCAAGATTTTACTATAAAACCCATTCCCCATGGTCTAATTCAGAGACCACATACAGCTCCCTGAAGCTTTAACCTGTGTTTTTCCTTGAAACTTGAATGAAATGAGAGTATTTTGGAGACTGCAATTTAAAGCACAGTGAAAAATGCAGTTATTTTTTTTTATGTCAAAAATGAAAACAGCAACCTTTTGATTCACCTCTGGAGCTAGTTACTGTATAGTTCTCCCCTGTGAAAGTAAAATTAATTAAATTATATTGACTGTGTTTAACCATTTGGAGTTGTTTCATCTTCATGATATATTCCTGTTCTATTTAGGGTGAAGATTGCATTATTCATTGCTTTTTGCTTGGCCTATAACATATAAAATGTCCTTATGCCCTTCTGTTCATCTGTTTGTTCATTTGCCCATAAGTTAGTTTATTTATTTCAAAGGCCTATTACAGTGGTGAAATCCATTTTTTTTACTACCAGTTCTGTAGGCATGGCTTGGTAAGCGTGGTGTGGCTTGGTGGGCATGGCTTGGTGGGTGTGGCAGGGGAAGGATACTGCAAAACTTCAATTCCCATCCCATTCCAGGGGAAGAATACTGCAAAATCCCTATTCTCTCCTCACTCCTGGAGCCAGCCAGAGATGGTATTTTCTGAACTACTCAAAATTTCCGCTACCAGTTCTCCAGAACCTGTCAGAACCTAGTAGATTTCACCCCTGCCCTATTAAGACAACAGAATAACAGAATTGTAAGGAACCTTGGAGGTCTTCTATCCCTACCCTTTGCTCAGGTAGGAAACCTTTACCATTTGAGACAAATCACTGTCCAATCTCTTCTTTAAACAGTTCGGTGTTGGAGCACCCACAACTTCTGGAGGAAAGACATTCCTCTGATTAATTGTTCTGTCAGGAAAATTCTCCTTAGTTCTAGGTTCATTCTCTGATAGCTCTGTTGTTGAGTTGGTATTTTTATTCCCTTTTCATCTAGAGTTTGTATCTCTGTTTTTATAATATTTATTGTTAATGTGATTTCTTTTGTATTTTTTATATCAATGGTTTTTGTATGTGGTTTTATCCATTTGTTGTGTGCTGCTCAGAGTTGCTTTCAGTGATATGGACAGTTATATAAATCTTATTAATAAATAAATACAGATAAATAATTGTATATACCACTGAACTCTGAAAGAAAAGTTGAATATAAATAAAATATAAATCGAGCAAAAGATAATGAACAATACTTAGGGAAGGAAGCATTTTGCTATATGTTAAATAATTAAGGTAAAAGTGTAACATTAGTCTATTTACCTTATTAAGTTAAATTGACCACAAATAGGTTTATATCAGGAAACTATTTGTCTATAACTTTTTAATAACACTATGATTTTGCCCATTATCTTTGACGGTCATGTTTCTTGAACCTTTGTCATACAATTCCACTGTTCCTAGCTGAAGACCTTTCTATTGATTTTAAAGCTCTGCATTTAATACTTCCATATATTTTTCAACTAATTCCTTTCAAACTGATGAAAGTCGTTTGGATTACAAAGCTTCTTTAAAAGGAGAAAAGAATATTGGTAAAATTCTCATGAAGAGAATTTTGTGCACTTGCACCTGTTGTGTCATGAGGTGATCAAAAGATGCAGGATGAATGTCTTCTCTTTATTGTACAATCGACTCTCCCACAGGCTCCAACTTTTCTGCCTTTCCATACTTCTATCACAAGGAAAGACATCATTAAGGAACTCTTCACATTCTACAAAAGGGGCAATGGAAAATGTGGACAGTTAAGCATACTTCATAGTAATAAAAAGAAAACCGCAGTAGCAGTAGCAGTAGCATCTTCTGCACTTCCTACCTTTGATTAAGTCCCCAAGCATTACCGCCTGAAAACTGAATAGGGAAACAAAAACAAGATAAAATTTTTTTAGAGAAATTACTAGCTAGATTTTGACACAACATAATTTAGTTATTGACACAGAGGATACACACCTTGATGAACTCTAAAACAAAACAAATGTTATGCCATGTTCTGGCAGAGATGTTAGTTATTTTCAAATTTATTCAGAATATGGGACATATTTTTGTTTAGATACTTTTACCTTTTGGAATCAGATCAAATTTCTTAGTCTACTTTCATACTAGTTTCTCTTCTCCAAATCCATGTGTTTGATTCTACATGGGAAAATTCACCCAGCACAATGCCTGGCCAGGAAGGAAGCTAAAGAACAAGCTAAAGACTTACCTTATGTGGCTATGCTGTCTTCTACTCAGCATGAGTAGAGGTTGATGAGATTTTTAGTAAAAAGAAATAGTTGAAAATGTTTTATTTATGCTATCATATGTTTCAGTAAAGACCCAGCTTTCTGAAGAAGACTCTAATGCTGGAAAAGTGAAAGGAAAAGGAAACATAAGAAAACAACCAACAACAAAGTGATTGGATTCAGTTATAGTGGTAATGGCTACATCATTAGAAGATCTGATAGACCAGGTTAGGGAAAGATTGTCATAGAAAAAATTGTATATATAAGGTTGCTAAGAATCAAACCAACTTGATCACACACAATCAATCAATCTGTCACATAATCATATTGCCTCACATTTTGCTCAGGAATATAGGCAAATCTAGAAATTTATTTCTTTGGAGCAGAGTTTGCCCATTGCTCCGTTTCCCCTTTCAGCCGCTAATGCAGGCTTAGTTATTATTGAGGATGGTCAATCTCATCATACTAAGTGGGTCAAAAAGAACCAGTACATAATTTCTTCCCTTTCTTTCAGGAAAGGCCTGGTATGCTGAGAGTCCCTGAGACCCCTAGTACTACTACTGTAAAAAGATGGCGAAGGTTTATGAGGCTGCTATCCCTTCCCCGTTATTCAAGCAGGCAGTGTTAATCCTGCAAGGGATCAGCATTTTAGAAATGTGGTCTGTATTGGAGATGCTTTGTTTTTCCTCAGATCTTTTTCTTGGAAGAACTTGGTATGTGAAAGAAATTAATTTACTGGGTTTAAGTGTTTCCAGGTCATAAGATACCGCATATATGTAAACCATGTACGTGACTAGGACTCTTTTAATTATATTGGCCAGTTTTTGTGTGTGTTCCTACAACACAATATGCACCTTCCCTATTGACCATTTAGGTGTATTGAAAAGATAGAAACAGAAATTGCCAATGTGACAGGGAAAAACAAATAATTCTAAAATCATTTAGATTCTAAAGTAAATACCACTTTAACATATTCTAATATTTATTTAAATTCTATGCCACTATTACTCCTTCTCTCGATTATTGTTAGCATCATTTTCTGAAAAATGAAGCATTGCAATTCAGAAGGGGAATAACTTTAATTTTAGCTTTTGTGTGGGCACAGGGTCTGCTTTGCAGAAGGAACAAAAAAGTTTAAAAAGTCACTACATTAAGCTCTGCCCGTGTACACTTACATCTTTGACATTATTTTGTTGCCATTTAGCATTTAATTGTTATTTTAGCCATTAAAGTACTGACAGTTCTGCACATGAAAAACATTTTATAGCTCCCCAGTGTAGGAGTGTTTAGCCTTGAGACATCAAAAGATGGATACAATTTGTCTGTCTTAAGAAAGTTTGGCTTTCAGCATTTGCTGTGCTTTCAAGAGTTTATCTGCTGTATGAAATATTCCAGCTTTCTCCCCTAAATCTCCAGGCTCTTAAAACAAACTTTCATGTATGAAACCTTGTAATGAGTTGTATGAAAATTTATATGTAGAAAAGCTATTGCAGATCACTCATGCACGCCTATAAAAAGAAAAGAATGAAGAAGTTATTTCAAGTGAAGGAGATGACTTCACAAAAATATGTCTGGCAAGTGGTTTGTAGTAGACTTTGAAATTGTTTAGGGAAGGACAACTCAGAGTGGGAACTAATGGAAATGGGCACTGTTTGAGACTGAATTTGGTTATTTTCTTCCATAAAATCAGAGTTTTAGAAATGGATGGGATCTAATCCAATAAGACAGGTTTTTTTTATGAGAAAATGATTTGATAAGGCAGAATCAGAAGGTGGAAAAATGGAAACTGTCAGAGGTGGTCTCCAAAATTGACTCTATTGCTATTCATGCAGTGGGAGAAAGCTAAGCTCTTCATTTTCACTGTAGGCACAGATGCAAGTTATAAAAAATACATTATTTTTTTTATTATGTGCATTTGTCTAAAAATGAATGGAAATTGGCTGATTGAGTTTCACTTACTTCAGCCTTTCATTCATCACGAAACTAATTATTGCTTTTTAAAAGAAACAATCCTATTCAGCTATACTAATATTCCTTTAATAAAATTTGGTTTGCTGAGGTAGCACTATCCTACCATTTTCTCCTTGTGAATTGGAATAAGAATTTACGTTGAACCAATTTTATAACATATTATTTACTTATGTAATATTGTGTACATGACTCTGTAGGTTCATATTTTAAAGAACTTAATATTTAATATTGTGTCACTTCATGCCTGTAATGACAAATTGAGAACAGAATTCATTTCTCAAGAAGCTTAGAATTTAAAGGTATCTACTGCCATACCTCTGTATCACTTCTGGCTGTAAACATGAAATAAAATCATTAGAATAACAAGTAGCACCTTGGCCTAACTCGTACAGTGTTTAATAAATTTCTATGCTGCCCATTTCCCCTACAAAGTTTTTCTCTCATATATCTCAAAGGCTCCAGTGTAAAGAAAGGCTAATCTAGACTTTAAGTGGTAACAAACATCTATTTAACTTCACTGCTGGTAAAGTTTGATTAATACATTCATGGCTATTTCTTTGGTGCTGTAGCATTTTTGGAGGAAAGATCATTGTATTCTACTAGCACCTTAATTCTCCTTGCTGTTCATCTAAAATTAAATCCGTGCCACTGCTTAATAACTGACTGCACCAATGGCTTCGCTATTATTTCTATAGGGATAGCACCAAAATAATTCCATTTGCTGAATTTCAATTATAAATTGAAATAACTTTTTATTACAGATACCTCTTTAAAGAAAATAATTGAAAAAGAAAAAAAGCAAATGGAACTAACCCTTCATCTAAAGTGTTAGCTAATTATACCCATTTATATTATATAGCAATTTAATTACAAAACAATGGCATTTAGACTAGTGCATTTTCATAACATATCATAGCAACTGATAAGATATAGAAGTCACCTGGATATAAAGATTCATTATGACTATCCCTTCCATTCCGTAAATAACAATAACTGAACCCACCTAAAACAGAACTGTTTATTTCATTCTTGAAACACCCTGAAAAAGTTTCTTATTGTATTGAGCTATAGTTAAATTTCAAGAACTCAGACATCTGTTTTTCTTGAGTTTTCTTTGATCCAGAATGTTCTGCTAGTTTAGGCAGCCAGACACACAGATCACTATGTCAGGACTGTGCAAAAAGTAAATTGACATTCTCAATATTTTGAAATTATTCCACAAGTGTTAGAGGCTTTCTGTCATCTGATCATAAAATAAAAATAGGGTTTTGCTCTTTTCTAAAGAGCTGTGTTCCTCCTGCCTGCGTTAACTGCTATCCTCCAGTCTTTCCAGTGACAGGAAATAAGCCATTGCAAATTATGTTGCTATGAGGTCTATTCTGCCTCAGTTTAGGTAACATGGACAAATTAAACAAACATGATAGAATCTCCTGGTTTTATTTTCTTTCTCATTGTGTGGAAAAATTACTACCAGGTGAGGGAAGGCAGATGTCTAGCATAGAGGGCTTATCCGTCTCTCAAATTGTAAGTAAGCTCACACACATGGAGATCCTCCAGGGGCAGCTTTAGGATAAAGCTGAGTAAGCACTAGCCTAGGGTGTTAAAGCTTAAGGGGAATACCAACAAGAAAAATATTGTTTACATTTCATCTACCTTTAAATATTCAACTTTTCATACTGTTAATACAATCGAATTTTAAACTGGGCATGGAGGGACTGGCCAGATGGAACATTGGGGGATGAACTTAAACTGTTTAAAATCCAGCAGATGGAAATGTCGGCAATGAAGGGGTGTTTGTTATGGGGGGATACGTTGTTATACCACAAACCTTAAGGTAAGCTGTTTTGGAAGCATTGCATGTGGGGTACCCAGGAATTGGGAGGATGAAAGCATTGGCTAGGAGCTATGTGTGGTGGCTGGGGATGTATAGAGAGATAGAGACTTGGGTCGCATCATGTAAGCTATGCCAGGAAACCAGGCTGGCACCCACTGCACAAGAATGGGACACACCCAGGGCACCCTGGTCCCGATTACACATAGATCTCGCAGGGCCGGTGCATGGGAAAACATTCCTCATAGTAGTGTATGCCTATTCCAAGTGGCTGGAAGTAACAATCATGTCCACAACCACAGCAGCTTAATAACCAAGCTGTTATTAAGGTACTAAGGGGACTATTTGCAACACATGGATTACCGGATGTAGTGGTGTCTGACAACAGGCCCCAATTTACAGTCAATCCATTTGAGATGTTCTTAGCTGAACAAGGGATCCACCATGCCCTCTCTGCACCAGGGCATCTGGCCACTAATGGTCAAGCAGAAAGGATGGTGAGATCCACAAACAAAACATTAACCAGGATGGGACTGGGAGATTGGCAAACAAAAATAGACACCTTACTATTAATTCAGCACATCATCATCCCCAGTGCAACAACACACAGAAGTCCAGCAGAACTACTGATGGGTAGGAAATTAATGTCAACGTTAGAAAGACTGCACCCCCCAATACAGTGCAGAAGTACCCGTAGACTCCACCAGCAATTGCCAGTCATTCAGCATGGGAGACCCTTCCCATGAGGAAGTAGTAGTAGTAGTAGTAGTTATAAAGGGGGTACTATGTGGGTATCAGGAAGGGTAACCCAGATCACAAGTCCCCGATCTTACTGAATAGAATTAGAGGATGGTAAGGTCTGGAGAAGGCACATTGACCAGCTCTGGGGATGAAGGACACAGAGTGACCGTAAACAAACAGAGTCAGACCAGGCCCTGACAACTACAAATACTAATGCACAATTAACTCATTTCCCTACAATATACTCAAGCCAGGAGGATAAAGACAATAACTTGGTTAAGAAACAGAAGTCCAGAAAAGGATCTCTGAG
Source organism: Grayia smithii (assembly GCA_032468115.1). Taxonomy (NCBI): domain Eukaryota; kingdom Metazoa; phylum Chordata; class Lepidosauria; order Squamata; family Grayiidae; genus Grayia; species Grayia smithii. The sequence goes on along the minus strand of JANHFM010000522.1, from coordinate 130,380 downwards.
GAAACAGGGGTCCGACCAGGAGTCACAAAAATAATCCAAATCACAGAACCAGTCAGACCTCTGGAAAGGGTCGAGGTGGTCCGACAGGTGGAGGCAGGAGCAACAGAAGGGTTGCCTTCTCAGACTGCCGCTGAGTCGAATGAGCTGCGCAGGTCAGGGCACACCCATAGAAGGTCTGCCTACTTACGTGACTATGTCTCATAACACATTTTTGATTGGATAACTCTCATCCAGAAGGGAGGGGTGTTGAATATGCAAGTAGGAGTGAGTCTTACATCAGCCTTCACTCATTGGTTCATTTTCCCACCGGAAAGTGGCTGATGGGCTGGACAGCTCCCGGTAAAAGGAGCTGCAGCCTCAGGCAGTCCTCAGTTCGTAGTTATTTTGTTGTTGTTCCCAGTTGCCTGCAATAAATGGTTGTTTTACTTCATTATGATTGTCCTGCCTCTCTTTTCGTGTCCAGACTTAACAGTAGCTGCTCTGGCACAAAGGCAGACCAAGCTGTAATTGTCAAGGTTATGTCATGCAGAGCAGATGTTAAATTAATTAGCCATTCAATCTTTCTGCTAAAGATGAGCCACAGATTTTCAGTCTGTATTCCCTGGGGTCTTCAGAAACCTAAAATATAACTCTGCTCATCCTCTCCATAATTACCTAACCTCTGTCCCAGGAATGAAAAACTGAATTAGCATTAACAGAACAGTGATGGCCAATGCATTAAAAAAAAAAACCATAGTCCATCCGTATACTTCTGCCTTGGACATTTCATGCATAGTATCTGCTCTTTTGGTGGTTTTTTAGACATTGTGATTAAGGAAGAAATATTTAACATAGGTAACTTTCTATATTTCCCCAATATATTAAAAGCAACTTTTCTGGACTTTTGCATCTGATACTTTTTGAAGGAATTTGCATATGTCTTTATATCTTCTTTGATATTTTGTGGCATCACTGTATATATATACTCATGTCACTTAATGAAAATATCATTAACTCACCTTGATCAGCACAAAAGCAATATCTTTCCTCTTCCTACTCTTTCTGGAGGAAGCTGATGGAAAATGTTTATGATGGAAAGAAAAGCTGCCAAAAGTCATTTCAATATGAGATGGGTGGCAAATAAATAGATGATAGATAGATAGATAGATAGATAGATAGATAGATAGATAGATAGACAGATAGACAGATAGAATGAAAAGAATTGTCTTTCAAAAGCATCCATGTGCAATTTTCTTTGACTATCTCTCCATGCCACTTATAGGCTTCTGCAAATTTTTTCATGGTATTATAGGCCAGCCTTACACACAATCCTGTGTTCCATTGTTTCTTTATTCTAAATATAAACTTTAATTCCTTTCTTTGCTTCTGTAGTTGAATACTAGAATAACTGTCTGACTTTCCTTTGCATGTAGAAAGCAGCAATTAAAGCTATTTCTATTTTTCATTCTTTGTTTCCTTATTTCACTTCCAGTGCCATTTACTCTGGTGAATAATTTCAAAGAACCTTGGCTGGTTTTCCTAGTACAACAATTATGCTTATTAGAAGCATGCTATACCACGTATTTTAAAACTAATAACTCCAATTCCCCTATCTAGACTTCAGAAATAAAAACATGATTTCCTGCTGACTTGCACCATCTGCAGTCATTCTAATTGCTGGAGGATGGGGTGGGGTTAAAAGATACCCATTAGTGACATTTTCAGATTCTAGGATGCTGGATTAATATGGCTATTCAAGGCATAAAAAACAACTATTATTTCTTTGATTTGTTCCACTTGAAGGTGCTGAGTGAGCAGTACTATAGAAAATAATTTTAAGTCTTCCAGATGAGCCTGAATGTAATAGTTTGTTTTTTTATTTGCTTTTGCTTTAGAATATATTAATTATGCTAACAATAACTCAACAGTAGTATATATAGTATTAGAAATGATAATTTGCACATTCTCTTTTCCTGAAAAGTGTTTCTCTGATGAGTGTCCAATCAGAAAAAATTATTTACTTACTTCTAGTCCATAATATTAAAAAAAGGCTGTGTTTTTACTATGAACGAACTGTAAAAGGGTCATAGAAGCACAATGCTTTGGAATTATTTTCAGAGTGGCTAGAACATCAACTGTCCAGATATTTGGTGAGCCTTCTTGCTTGGACATATGACATATGAAAAGAGATGAAAATTAGCTATTCAACTAACCTCAACTTCAACTTCATTGTATGATTCCAGGTACTAATATGCTGAGAGACTGTGATGGAATATAATCCATATTCCTAGGAGAGAGAGAGTGCATTCCAAAGGAGTAAGAGACAATTAAATTTATATAGTTTTCAGAGGTAGGATTCACTTACCTTCCTTACCAGTTCCCAAATGTGAGTGTGCACACATGCTCCTCTGTGCATGCACACGGCATTCCGTGCATGCTCTTTGCTCGCGCATTACATCCGGGAGAGTGGGCAGAGTCTCCAGCAGTCACCACTATCAGTTCACCCGAACAGGACAGAACTGGCTGAATCCCACCTCTGGTTTGTATGGGAGAGAGATAAGAGAGTCCTTTCCTGGGAATTCTCAGACAATATTTTTAATGGTGCAAATAGTCTGCTTCAGTTTCACAAGATTTCTGTCTATAGGTGAATAATAATAATAAATAACCTCAGTCTGTCTCTTTTATTGTTTGGAGTCAGACAGAGACTGACAGGAATCTTTTCCACTAGACCATTCTAGGAATTCCCAATCAAATTCCAGATTGTGTCAAGAAAAGTTTGCCCCTCCCAAAATTGGTTGTGCCAATCTCTTTAGAAAGAACTTCATAGATTCCAAACTGTAATAAAGATACTGCAGTGAATATTATAATCGGTGAGCACAGACTGAAAAGATCCATGTCATTCTTTCTAAAAATGTAAAATGAATCATGTAGATAATTCAATTGTATCAGTGTTAGAGGAGATATATGAGCAAATGAGAATATTCAATTTATTTTAACAGAAGGCAGCCATTATTTCTCTGGAGCTGTGTAAAAATTATCCACAACAGATTGAACTAAAAGCTTCTATATTGAGCATAAGGACTTTTCATGTTGGTAAATATGTGAAACTAAAATAGTAGATGACACTATTGAGTTATATCACTGAAACACAAATTATACAAATGGTACCAGCATACAGAGAATGTTTTTAGAATAAAACCTGTTTCATGACATTGCAATGAAACTTCCACCTTTTCTTACAGGTGTTGATGATATCATATATATGGAGCAGAACAATTGCAACACAAATTTTGTTATTTCCTCTCCTTCTCTCCCACTTGAGACACAGGTGATTGTACCTAATTTTGAAGCATGTTGGTAAATTCTTACTTTTAATTGACACAATGTTATTTGTATAGAAGATCTGCTGGGAATGTTATTTATGTATGCTGAATTCACAATTTTTTTGATATGGTCCATTATGGATGATTTTCTCTTCTGAAAGAAATACTGTTAAGTGCATTCATGCATTCATAGAGAGTGACGCCTCTATGCTAGGATAGATACTGGAAATTAGGTCCTCTGGTCCTCTCTTAGAGATGAAAACCAGCTAGCTAATTATGGGCCAGTCGCTTTTTGTCAGCTCAACAATTTGACAGAGTTATTGGTGGGGGGTGGGAGGAATGATTAATTATGTGTGCAGCATTGAGTTGCCCAGTAATAAAGATGGGATAAAAACCTAATAATCCGTTCAGAACATAAATAAAAAATTAGCTTGATGATAACATATCCATTTTTAATTTTTCAAATTCCTACTCTTTGTAAGCTGTTCCCAAGTGTATTTCTATTTTGATCTGACCTCTCCAATATGGAATCCTCTACATATACTGAATACAGTATTTTGAAAGATGATCATTGTAGTCATAGAATGAGGAAAACATTTTTTTTTCCAGTCTGAAGGGCTACCTACAGGATAATTTCCTTTCCTGCCTGAAACTGTGAGGCCAAGGCTAGCTACTCTATTATGAATTTGATAGAAGGGATTTAATTGGAATTTTCAAACTTACTTCTGTGCCTGGCTGTTTGGTAGAGCAATTTTGCAAAGGCTAAATGTACATCTTATGTCCCTTTTAACTTTCCCCAAACAGAATTAGTTTTTCCAATTTCTGAAGAAGCAGTCTTAAAGGCTTAAAATCTAAACCAACTTGCAAAAATAACATACATTTAAAGCCTGATTTGAAATTTTCAGTTTTCTGCCCACTCTGAAAGGTTCTGGAGGCAATAAATGCTAGAGAACTGGATCTGGTGCACATGACTGGGAACCAGAAATGAGAGAGAACATCAGGCTTATTGTCTTCTCACAACCATAATAAGTATCACCATTTAGTGCATTGTTTTACATGCTGGCCATTGACCAAATGAAATGTTAGGGTTTTTACCATAATCAATATTTAGCAATAGGTTGGAGTTTTTTTGTTATTGGATGCAGTCTTAAGTTGGGATTTATGAAAACCTCACATTAAACGTATGATCTGCAAAAAGAAGTTCAGTGATGTGTTGCTTGTCTAAAAAGAACCTCAGTAGGTGTATTTTCAAAGCTGCAAGGCACAAAGGGTTTCTTATGAGCAAAGAGAAGCCTGGAAAGGAATCATATGGCAGTTTAACCAAAGAGCAGCTCAGCATGGCAATGCAAACATCTGATGTGGCTTTCATCTCCACTTGAATTAGCAGGTACTTTAACAAGCATCACACTGGGTAGGAACCAACTCCTCCACTCACTGCTTTCCACTTATTTGCTTTGGGCTATTGGTTGCTAGAATTTCAGTACACCTCTCTGAATTTGTTTCATGAACAACAAAGGACGATCTGTCTTTGGAAGAATTATTTTATCATTTTGATAAAATGAATCACTCCCCTTGACTCATTCTAATTTAATTTGGCAATATCCCTGCACAAAGCAGGTAGACCGTATGTCAGCCCATAAATGCATGATAGGAATACAACCATATATAAAGGGGAAAGGAATAAGATGGTGATCAGTCAGCTTCAACTTTCTCCAGCTTCAACTCTGCTTTCCTGCTGTTTCTGTTACTTTTTGACAGTTTCTTGAATCTTGCCTCAAGAAGCTCCTCCTTTTGACTACTGAAGACAGGCAATTAATCTAACAAATCTTCCAATACTGGTAAAGCTACAAAAAGCAACAGAGGAAAAGTTCAACTTTCTAGCTACCAGAAGAAAACTTCAAACAACATGAGATTGATGATCTATTGCTGAATTATAACATGGAAATATATATATATATATTCTTACCATTCATTACACACATATAATTTCCTTGCTCAAAGCTGCAAAGAATATCAGTGGCCAGAGATAAACTGCAATGTCAGGATGACACTATGAGGAAATTAGAAGAAGATGATATTGTGGCTGGCATCTCCCTTTCTTTTCTGTCTCAGGAAAATTTTTCTCTTAGTTCTGAACTTGACTAAGTGGCAGACAGTTTCTTCTTAGAGTTCAGAAAACAATTTCAATCTTTCAGCTACAGAAACTAGCTGGCTTCTTCTAATGTAAGCATTTGAAGCTTACATACAAAAAAATGAGAATATATAACTCAAAAATCCGTTAAGGAATCACCTTTATGTCTTGGAAGAGCAAATAATAATCACAGAGGCAATGATCAGCAAAGGGCTCTCTTTGTAACGTAGAATGCCAATGTTAATCTTAGTATAATAAAGTTGCCTGATAAACTTATCCTTGCCCAGAGGATTGAATTATTCTTAAAATTCCTGATAACTCTAAACAATTTACTACTTCCTCCAACCATTGTTGGGATTCAAAAAATTTTACTACCACTTCTGTGTGTGTGGCTTGGTAGATGTGGCGTGGCTTGGTGGACGTGGCAGGGGAAGGATACTGTAAAATCTCCATTCCCTCCCCACTCAAGGGGAAGGTTACTGCAAAATCCCCATTTCCTCCCAATCAGCTGGACTCGAGAGGCAGAGAATAGATGGGGGTGGGACCAGTCTGAGGTGGTATTTACTGGTTCTCCAGAACTGGTCAGAACCTACTGAATACCACCTCTGCCTCCAACCTAAAAGAGTTTTTTACAAATAATTGTAGAAATGTTTTTAATATAATAAAATAGAAGAACTGGAGAGTAGGCTTATCTTTTCAAAGATACCCTTTAATGACATCTTTTGGCTTCCAGGTTCCTGACATTCACACCCACTGCAATCCTATAATTCATCTTTAGAAAGAGAATATTTTTCTGGCAGTTCCATATCATAACAGTCAAAGTTTTTAAATATTCAAGCAATCATCCATGAATACAACATGGAATGTATCCCCAAAATAACATATTGCCATCTCAGATTAAAAAAGCATTGAGAACAAATAGGAATGATAGTGGGAGCCACAACATCCTTAATCAAGCTAATTAGTTATTACCAATAAGGAAGGAAGGAAGGAAGGAAGGAAGGAAGGAAGGAAGGAAGGAAGGAAAGAAAGAAAGAAAGAAAGAAAGAAAGAAAGAAAGAAAGAAAGAAAGAAAGAAAGAAAGTCACAAACAGCAGAGATAAATCACCTCAAAGGACTAGAAAGAAAAGGTATTTAAACTCTTACAATTAGAGTAGATCAGTATCACTGCAAGATTCAGCAAGCTAAAGTCTTCTTTAATCTCTGTAATAATCACAATTCAACCTCTTAACTAGACTAGACCTGGGCATATTATGGTCCCTGAATCCCATTCAGCCCTTTGCTGTTTGTCAGTGGTCTTCAGGGGATCAATCAAAAATTAGAAATCAAATGTAAATAAGCACGCAGTTGGGTCTGGCACTTCACAGCCCCTGTGCGCTCCTTCAATCAACTGATGGTCACAGGAGGCAAGGAAAGGCTTTTTCTGTGCCTGTACTCATCCCTCACCTATAACAGCCTGAGGAGTTGAGGTGATAGAGATTGAGGACATCAAATCAAGAAACGTTGGGAACAGTTTCTCATGTGGCTCCTTGGGAAAATTAATTGCCCACCTCATTCTTAAGAAAATACCTTCTTACACACATTAAATCCTTTCCAAATGTATCAGGCAAAATTTGTTACCAATTGTATAGCAATCAGCAGAAATCTATAAATTCCCTGCCTAAGGGTAATCTTGAATCTAGCTACAAAATACAACCAGGTCTTATGATCCCTAATCAGAACTGCTGATCTTTAGATAATTATGTACAACCTTTTGGCGTTGGAGTTTGCTATCAGCCATCAGCCTAGCAACCCCTCTTCCTCTGCATCTTTTCACAAAGATAGTTTCTAGTATTCACTTCTGACTCATCTCACTTCTAGAAAGGAACACAAAAACCAAACGCCTCTTTCTGTAAGATTTTTCTATCACTAAATGTTTGCCTCTTAATGAAAGACTCTGAGAATTAAAAAAAACCCAAATAGCTTCATGTCCTGGAAAACTCATAAAATTCTTGCTTTAGTAAAATTTAAAATGTTCCATGGGTGTCCTGATAAATGCTATGTCTAATAACTTTTATAAGATATTGACAATACTGATACAGGAGAATATTTGTAGCTCAGGATTGAAATGAGGGATGCTTAATGCTCTTTGAGCTTAGTTGTTTTCATTACCAAAACAGGTAACAACGTCAGTACTGGAACATAGAAAAATAGAGTTGGAAGGGATCTTGGAGGTCTTCTAATTGAGCCTCCTGCTTGAATACTCTAGTGGGGATTGGAGTTTGCTTTCATTTTATGTTCTAGTGGCTTGCCTTGTTAGTGCCAGTGGGAGTAATCTTGGTGGTTCTTTGTTGGGTCACTCTTGCTGTCACTGACAGGGCAAGACTGTAGAATATAATATGGGAACAAACCCTGGCAAGAAACAATTTTCAAACATTTCATCTTGCTATTCTTCCTTTAAAAAAAACAAAAGAAATGCTTGGCACTGAACTGGAATCTTCTCTATTCAATGGATCTGGACTAAATAATGGATTGTTTTTCATTTCTTTTTATGATTTTTCTTTTCTGCTTTCATACTTTTCTGGGAATCTTCAGAATCTACATATATGCCTACCTTAAACAGCAAAATTATCAACAAGTATGTTTTCCTATTTAAAAGCAGAGATTTTGTATGGTTTTCCAACAAAAAGACCAGAACACTTCCCCAACAACAATCAATACACAGATAAGCAGGAATTAACACCAGGATAAATACCAGACCAATAAGCAAGCAGTAAACAATATCTCAATTAAGGGATTACTGATTCAGATAAACAAAAAGGTAAGCAACAGCTAATCAAGGAACTATCAAGAAGAAAACAACACTCTCACCAACATTAACAGTTTATAAACATATAGCAAAACTCATTCCTTTCTAGCTCTGAACATGTTACCTAATTAAATAATAAAACATCTTTAAGAAAAATAACCAAGCTTAGAGAGCACAAATACTCCATATTTCTAATACATATGGTGAATATTTTTGGATTAATGCATTCTCATTGTATTAAAATGGTATTTTCTCCTGATGTTCTTGACTTTAAATTTTTGGCAGTTTAAATGTGAACAGTAACTTCATTTTTAACATTTAAATCCAGAAACAGTTCTCTCTTTCAATATGAGGTAAACAGGTATAATCTTATTTAAACATTCAAATATGGATGACCTTCTGTTCCTTGATATTTGTCTTCTGTTATCATCCATGGCTTGTTTTTCTATTAGTGCTCTCAATTTTAAAAGCTTGGTTTGATTTAACTTTGGTTTTTAAGGAAACGAAACCTGAAAAATCAAGAAATAAGATTATGTTATCTTTCAGTTCTACACACCAATTGTATAATTTAGAAACAATGAAATTGTGTAAGGCTTTAGCTTATTACCTAAGGTTGCAAAATGAAATGAAATGACAGAATGCTTAAAATAGCACCAGTACCTTTAATCAGAAATGCTATTTTTCTAATATATCCATATCAGAAAAAGTTTAGTTGGTGTTTGAAATTACTTATGCTTCAGAGTTTTCTAAGACGGTCATTAACTTCTAGACCATTTTATGGATTAAGAATGTTGAAAAAATTATACACCCCAACTAATAGTTAGAAATAATTAAGTACCAGTATCTCATTCATGAACATATTTACTGTCATACAAATACAATTTAATTGAAGATGTCAGCACCTCTAACAATTTCTGATCATGCCAAGTGTGTAAGAGTGATTTGGAAAAGCATTATCAATATCAGTCTATGTTAAGAAAACTTTGGGTTTATTTCCAAAGATAACAAACAGATGATAGACTACTAAATTCTGCTTAGGTTGCATTTTTCAGTTTTAACTACCCTGTTTCCCCCCAAATAAGACATCCCCTGATAATCCCAATTGAGCTTTTGAGCGCATGGCCATAAGGCCAAGCGCTTATTTCAGGGTTCAAAAAAATGTAAGACAAGGTCTTATTTTCGGGGAAACACGAGTATAAATAAAGTATTAATCAAACATTATGTTCCATCTATATGTCAGACACTTTGTTACAAAAGTCATACTGAAAATTAATATAGTACTTTAATGTCTCCTTAGTTTTTCCCTGCATGTAAAAACAGTTGTGGTATATTATCAACACTACTCATTATGATTTCCAGGTTCATATAGTGATCTGTATGTCTTTGTAAATTCTGCTATAGAATCTTTGTTGGCTTCCATTAGATCAGTGGTCCCCAATCTTTCAGTGGCAGCACTGACAGTGGCAGGGACCGGGGTGGGGGGGGGGAGTGGGAGGAGATAGTTTTGCATGCATACATCACTTGTACAAATGAAGCTGCAGGCATGCACATGTGCACCTGCACTTTCCCCCTGGTTTCCAACAAGCCATGGCCCAGGGGTTGGGAACCAGATCATTTACATTTATTGAACTGGGAAAAGTAATTTCCCAAATGAATTGTAAAACACTTAAGGGAGATAACACAATTTTTAAAACATTTTGCCCTCACTTTACCAAGGCAAGCCCACAATGCTCATGGGAAAAGGGGCAAACAAATCCAGAAAAAAATTTTGAGAGCTCCTTCAAAACCAACTTATGAAACTGCTTATCCATGGGACTGGGGATCTGGTAATGAAAGTGATTCCTCTTTTCTTCACATGCAATTCCTCTTTTCTTCACATGCAATTGAAAAGAGAGAACAAGTGATCACCAGAGACCTTTGACCAACAACGTGAAGAACAAGTGATGGACTATAGCTCTTCCCCATGATGTTCCTCATAGCAGCAAACTAGATGCCTCTGGGATATCTGAAAGCAGGAGAGGGAGGCTCACCTTTCTTCTGTCCTTGAGAGAGTATCCACTATTCTCAACCAAAAATGTTAGGACTTTCTTGATGCTGAACTTTTCTAAACTGATTTTATAGCTATCCAAATTGCTGACCATCTTGTGGTAATAAATCCCACAGGTTAATTACATGTGTAGGGAGTATATGTTTTAAACAACCTTTCAGTCAGCTTTATTTGATGATTTCTGGTTCTAATATTTTGAAAGGGGAGCAAAACAGTTTTTCCTGCTTCCCTTCTCCATACCATTCATTGTTTTATGAGCTATGATTATATGCTCCCTTACTCACTTCTTCCCAAAAGTACAGGTCCCAAAGCCTTTAGCTTTTTCAGGTATGAACAGTACAGCAACCTCCTGTACTCTCTGTTAAGTTCCTCTGCAGTGAATGAAGAGCCATGCATCATCACAACCAATTAACAACTATTTTGACACTAAGTATAATTTGAAAATGTACTGTCTCAGACTCTATTATTATTTATTAGAGAAATTATTCATTTATCCCAAAGGATACAGCTGTGTTTGCAATTTAGAGAGATTTATTGTTGGGAAACTTTTTCTCGTTTTAAGCTTTTAAACATTTATGAGAATTCTCTAATATGTAAAATGACAATTAGTCATAGTCTTGATAGCACATCTTGTGAGACTAATGTCCAACTACTACATGTTTATTCTGTTCTAAACCCTAGCTGTGCTACAATCTACCCTAGGAGTTTATCAATATTCAATTTCCTTCCATTTACGTCAGTATAAGGGACAAGCATCCAACTCGTTTGTTTGTTTGTCTCTTTTAAATATCCCATTTATAGTACATTTTTCCTCTGTAGAATCAGATGGCCATGTTCAGGTACTGCTCTTGTGTTAGGAAAAATTTTAGAGAAGGTTTATCTGATTTTCTGTTAAAATATAGAGCTGACTTATTGCAGTTTGGATGTCAATTAATCTCAAATCCATAGAATTCCTGCCTTTCCTCTCATCATGCCATCTGTGACTGCTATTCTAAGCAATGTGAAAATGTATTATTGAGATTGTTCACCATTTGAAAAAAGGTTGGGGAAGCAAAAACAAAGAGACCATATGCTTCCACAGCCATCACACAGTTACATAATTCTCTGAGCCCCCCAATTTCTTTCCTATAGACCAGGGGTCATGGGCTGGATGCATCATGAGCTGGCCACGCCCACCCAGATTTTAGCAAAGGAGGGAAAGTTGTGATACATCATGTGACAACAATGTGTCATTGTGAGTTTGACACCCCTGCTATAGACTGGACACTGGACTTTTTAAATTCAGAGAAAATTCATTGGTTCCTCTGAGATGAGCATTATGCATAGCTTTGCCACTTTGTTCAATGCTTTATATCTTAATCTTTGAAAGGAGCTTGAATATATGAGAACACTAATCTACTTGCATGGTAATTTCATTCCAATAAGAGTGGAAATAAAGCCAAGAATTTGAAAAACAATGGATAAAACAGAAAGATTAAGGAAAACAATGAGTTTATAAATCCTTGCCTCACATTGCTCTACTGCAGTGGTTCTCAATCTGTGAGTCGGGACCCCTTTGGGAGTTGAAGGACCCTTTCATAGGGGTCGCCTAAGAGGAGTAAGAGAAGGGGGAGGCACTGATCTCTCTGCTCCTGCAACACTGGCTCTTCTGGAAGCCCTGCTCGGCGCTCGGCTAAGCTAATCTAGGCTGCAGAGCCTTCCCTTCTTCCCAAGGTTTCAGGCACTGCCTTTAGCCCTGCAGGTTGGATGGCAGGAGTG
>JANHFM010000522.1:57950-70333 GCA_032468115.1 Grayia smithii | reverse complement strand
GGTACCAAAAGGTTTGAGGGTAGTTATTAATAGGCACCTGTGCTAAAACATTTGTGGGGAAGACCTGAAAATTAGTCAAAGCAAAGCTATTATTCCTCTATCAATTATATTTACATATAGTATACATTCTTTTCTCAAATGCTTTTCTTCTCACCAGCTGCCAAGAACTGAACTAAGCCTAGCTGGATGAAAAACCTTTGGGCTGGAGAAAAGACTCTAAAGAAAGAGGAGAGGAGGTCAAAGAAAGAATAAAACACCTCATCCCAATTAATACTTTTTGCCGTTTATAATTTACCAGCATTGCCCAGGTACTTGGTGGTGACCTGGGCTTACAGTGTTCATGTAAATGAAATATGATAACAAAATGGCTACGATCTTTGCTTTTTAATAGAGTGAGAAAAAATGGATTCCAGTCAGGTTACGGGGACTCTATTTTTTTCTTCTCATAGTTGGTAAACTCCTAGAAACAAAATAGCACAACCCTTCATAGTTTTAACATTAGCTGTTCTTTCAAAGCTAACTCCTCTACCCCTTTTCTTAAAAAGAAAGTGTGTAGGATTCCAAAAACATTTTCCTCCTGGAAAGAAGCCAAACTGGTTTATTTTCCAGAAAGAAGTATGTACGCATGCAAGGATCCACAGATGGAGTAGATTTTTGTAATCATGACCCATATTATGTATTTGTGTTAAGTAATCATTTCCTAAGCTGCATTTCACATTTGATCTTAAGAGCTTCTTTAAAAAAAATGTTCCCAACTGCTGCCAGTATCTCTCCAGTGACGTACGAAACACATGCAGGAACTCACGTGAAATAGTCCAAGAGTAAGCAAGCAGAAGGAATTTACATCAGATGAAAATCTATCTACTGTATTTCCAGTTTGTCTTCAGTGATTCTTGACATTATCCTGTAGATGCAACTGTGCCTTTTTGATAGGAATAAGGCAGGCCTGTTTATTCAAGATGCAACTTGACATTCTTTTCTAAAACACAGAAAGGCCATGCTTTGTTTCCAGAATACTGGAATTTGTTTAATGAGAGTCTTGATGACAATCTAAGTTCTAAAGGATTTTTCACAAACAATATTCTTGATAAAGTTCATGGAAATAATGTGTAAATTTTCCAGGCAAAGCAAAGAAGAGAGTAAGTTTTCAATGTATTTAGCCTTTCAATATCCATTAATTATTATACATACAGGTATGATATGTTGTCCAACCCTGTTGGCACAAAAATACATTCAGCTACAAATAAATATTGGCCCATAGAATGAGGCTATGAGGCTATGAGGCTATTGTATTTAAAACTATTTTGTGCACAACCAACCATGATCTTTTCTGACTTTGCTTCCAACTCATTTCACTGATTGTCAATTAATTGCATGCTGAATGAAAAAAGATGATAGTCACTGTTATTAAGAGAAAAGAAGCAGCGTATATTGCAGGGTTCTAGATACTTTGGCAGAAGCAACGCCTGAGTTTTAAAAATAATAGTTACATATGTCTTCGGTGACATAACATTTCTACTATGAATCTGTAGATTTGAGATTTGAACATTTCCCCTCTGAATCCTGAGTGTATGTAACCCAGAGATCCAACATAATTAGAATCTCGCTATCCCTTACCAAACAGAACAAATTTGGTAATCTATTTGGCATAATTCCCATATTAACCCAAATAGTTTTATATATTAACTGAACATTTTTTTAAAAAAATACATAACGTTGTGTTTCTTCTTTCCCAGCCTGCAAAATTCTGATTTAATTAGTTTGTAGTTCTTGAGGCTTGAGTAGGCGTGGGGTTCAGGCATGAGAGAAATCCTGGGGGGAACTTACTGTGAGAAACTGGCATTAGGAAGATGAAATAAGTTATTTCAGTTACCAAGAAATCTTTTTCATATTGGATAGCAGTAACAACTATTGAGAAGGGGAAAAGGCTACTTTCAATCTACTTTTGCATAATTTTGTAGATCTGTTGCTATAATATTATTATGGCTATTAAATTCATGTAGAGAGGAAAAATGTATCTCTAGTAGATTTCATACTCTTATAAAAATTATAATGGGCAAGTGTATGATTTGGTTCATTTAATTAAAAATTATAGCAGCCTAAACATTATCCATAAAAGGATTGTTTGCTTAATATGGGAGAAAAATTAAGATTTACTCATCCAGGCAGCTTAAGCTCTTTGGCAGCTTAACTCTTGTAAGTCTTGGCTTGAATTTCTGGTTATTTTACCAATTTTATAGCAGTGAAATTGGCTTTTTACTTCATTTCACTCATTATCTGTAATAACTACAAGACAGTCAGATGCAACAGACCTTCCCCATATTAAGAATAACTAAAGCTTTAGAGTTTTTGCTGCTACAGTTGGTAAGAGAAACGCTACTAACAGATTTATCAATCGTACTTATAAAGAATAAAAAGAAAGATGGTTCTCTAAGCAGATACACAATTTTTCTTCCTTTAATATAGTTTCTAAGAATAATTTACCAAACTATTTGGGTCCATTTTATCATGGAACTGAATATACCTTTTCTGAGCTTCCGTATTTATGCTGAAGACTCAAAATCATAACTACTCAAGTTGGATCATCTGTTGGTACACATCACTAGCCATTTATTGACAGACATTGTAATGGTTTCTTGCTATGCACAGTTTTGAATTACAGTTGAATTACAGTTTGAATTACAGTTCATAACTGTGCTATGCAGTTTTGAATTTGCCATGTGGTTATAAGTGCAGTTTATGTTGTAACCACAAATATAACATGGTTGGGCTAAAGTTCTAAAATATTGTCTGAAATAATGATTTATAAAAACTATTTTCAATTATCAGAGCCAGTTGATATCTTTCTTTGTCAACAAGTGCATTTAGGAGGCTTTGGAGCAGACATATTGAATTAGACCAAAATGTTATATTGAGGGAAGATCCTCTGAAATCAGTGGGACAAGTGAGTCATTACTATATTAAGCTCAATTAATAGAACATTAGATTTTATTGCATTTCAAAACTAAGACAAATGTGAAGTCCCTGTGGGCTTCTACATACTTTTGTAAATCATTCTAGGATTAATTTCTGTCTAAGAAATTATTCTGTCTGAATAGTATAGCATCTGAGGCAGTAGTGGATTTCAATTTAGGCCGCTACTGGTTCCCTCGTGGGTGCATGCGACTTTCTGTGCATGCACAGAGACATCCGGGCGGGTGGGAAGAGCTTCCTGCTGCTGCAACTGCCGGTTTGCCCAATCTGGGCCAAACTGGTAGTAACCCACCACTGATCTGAGGAGTGTACAATTTGTTAAAATTCAAATGTGTGCAGCAGCATGGAATTCCAGAAATTCCAGTAAAATACAGTATTTTATTCCAACTGAGTGTCTTCCAGATGTGTGTGGACAGCAATTCCCAGTTGAAGTTCCAGTACATACAATATAGAGGGCAACAGATTGGAGAATAAAGAGTGGATAGGACATGGTTTAGAGGAGGAGCTTGTTTATAACTTTTCCAATGTGTTCTGAGAATAAAAAGGGGTAGTTTGTTCATTCTACCCATTATAACCAATGCAAAATAAGGGCATACTGATTTATGTTTCCTCAGGTCCATTCTTATTCAAAAGAGAGCCATCTTGGTGTAATAATTAAAACATCAGGATAGAAACTGAGAGAGCATGAACTCCAGTTCTGCGTTAAGCATGAAGCCCAGTCACTCTCTCTCAGCCCTAGGAAGCAGGCAATGACAAATCATTACTAAAAACATTGCCAAGAAAACTGCAAGGAGTTGTCCCATTGGTTTCCAGGAGTCAACTCTGACTTAAAGGCACACACAAAATCCCTTTTCAAAAATGTGTATATTTCCCCACAACGACCAAGAAAGTATTATAGGGACAAGAGTAAATGTTCCTTTTCTCTGACTTCATTTGGGATGGAAAACCACAATTACTTGTAACCATTAAAATAGACATAATTGTACAGTATATTGTGCATTTAAATTATTTTAATGTTAAAATGTAGAAATAGTGGTAGAAGTAGTAGCAATATGTTTATAATGATCTACGTGTTTTGGGTATTTCCAATGGCGACAGCCTAAGACTTTCTTGGAGTGGGGGCTTCTTCTTTGGCTCATTTAAGCAACTATCAGCCCCATAGCACATAGCATTTTTCCATACCTATCTAAAGAGCAAAAGCAGAATTGTCATCTAATTTTAATTAAATGTAAGATGAACCTTATACCATTATTAACTCATATTAGTTTATATAAATTTGGAGTCTTTTACATTGCTTTCTGTTCTGTCATTTATCCATTAGTGAAGCATGACAGAGAACTCTGGAACCTTGTTATTAAACTACTACATGGTTAACTCTATTCTCCTTCCCCTTTCTCTTGAGGTATAATAACCTATGGCATTTTATTTATTTCTAGTGCATCTGCAACAACAGGCATTCATGAATAGTTTGAAAAATGCTGTTGACGTGTCTTTCAGGAAGAGAGGTCTGAGACCATGAACACTGCTGCCTACGTTTCCTATAGCAACCATGGAGCATTATTTTAAACAAAGTTAAATATGCAAATTGGCTTCCTGGGAAAAGGAACGAAGGCTGGTTTTATCCATCTTTTTGCTACCAAACAGTGGATTTTAACTTACAGTGGCTGCTCATCTTGTTATGATTGTTTTGTAAGAGATGTCTTCCCCATTAGTTTTTATGTTCACATATTCTCTGTGTGATTTTGTATGGATAAAATATACCTACAATTAAAAACTAAAATAATTTTAAATTATCACTTCATCTAAAGTACAAATTCATTAGTAAACAAAATTTTAAGATGTAGCAAGCAAATGACCAAACATTGGTGTAATCAGAGGAGCCTAATAATGAACTTTGTTGGTATAATCATATTTTCCTCATCATATTTTCCATATCAGCTGCTCATAGTTGGATAAAGCAATGTGTGCTTTGTATTAAATGCAATTATCCTAAGAACCTAGTATGAGTCCAAGAATGCTGAAGTCTCATAACTATTTTTCTATCCCTTAATTGCATTAAAATTATTCACTCTGTGCACTGTCCATTCCTATTTATGAAGAACAGAAACTGTCAGAAATCACTGCTCTTCAGGCAACATTGTGGTACATCACATTTTTTCCTGCTGATTCCCCTCATCCCACTTTCTGCTCTCCTTGTCCAGGTTTTCAATGTGAGCATTATCACCACCTTCCCCCACTGCTGGAAGATTTCCAAATTGGAGGTTAACTAGTCATGTCTTCTCTCTCCTCCTGAAAGTCTGCAGATGCCTGGCTGCCGGCTGCCTGCTTGTCATCTTCGAGCAAAAGACATTTAATAAGCACACCAGACTCACCGGCTGTTATAATTTGCTTTAAGAAAGGGCTGGCCTTGTCAGGCTGCAGTTTCACATCAGCTTGGCCTTTCAAGGTTATCCGAACCATTCTTGCCTCCATTTCAAAAGTAAGAGCCCTTCCTCACCATTATTGTATCCAGTGTTCGGGGCTTCAAAAGCAGTTTGAAGATGATTCTTGAGCGTTTTCTCTTCTGCTAACCTCACAGCACTGAGAACAAAGAGCAAAAATCGCTGTCAAGACCTTAGCTGCTGCAACACAGTAATCTTCTTCCTGACCTCTCCCTTTTGAAAAAGTGGCTGAAGTAAATGCCTTTTGTCTTACCTACATCCATTTACTTATTTCATACAATGTGCATTGTCTGGCCATTTGTGGAAAAAGATCCCAGGGATTTCTATGAGAGGAAACTGCAAACGGGTCAAATTAACTTTCCCCTTGAGAGGCCTGAAAACCAGAATAAGAAGGAGGAAGAGAGGGAAGGAGGGAGGGAGGGTTGCAAGTGAGAGACACAATTCCCATGAATTCCCCAGAGACAGTATTTCACAGACAGACAGAGGACTTTATTGTAGTTTCAAATTTATGGCCGCCCTGTCGGCTTGGTTTTTTTGAATGCTGCTGGCACTAGGGGAATCACAGTGGTTCAAAGCTGCTTTCAAACTGGTAGAAGTCTTCTAATGTCCTGCCCTTTAGGCAGAGCCATGTGGAGAACTTTCTATCCAAATTGCACTATTGCCTTCTAACTGCAGGCTTTCCTGTCAAGTCTTTGCCACAGCCAAAAA
This sequence comes from Grayia smithii, assembly GCA_032468115.1. Taxonomy (NCBI): domain Eukaryota; kingdom Metazoa; phylum Chordata; class Lepidosauria; order Squamata; family Grayiidae; genus Grayia; species Grayia smithii. The sequence continues at coordinate 64,211 of JANHFM010000522.1, read as the reverse complement.
GCTGAATCAAAGGTATTTTAACAAGTGCATGGACTCAGTCTTTACCAAAAGTCACATGTTTTTTATTTAAGTTTTTTCTGCCTAAAGCATCTTACCCTAATCTATCCCTTCAAATGTATTGCACTGGAAGTATCCATCCTACATAGATTTAAGCAGAGTTATAATCCAAAACAGAGAGCGAGCTCCATGCAGGGAAACCTGATTTACATACTGTATCATGTCCTCTACAAGTGATCAATGAGTTGAGAAGAATAACCACTTGTTTCTCCTCCTTCATATGCAAGAATCCTTGTTTATTTTAAAGATTTACCAGTTGATCACAAGGCCCAAAATCAGCCTATTATATTGTCTTTAATACCAGGTTGATGTGCAAGAAATAGCAGGGAAAGGCAATTGCAACTTAGATTCTAATTTTTAGGAGATATGGTTACTCCCATAGAACTGATTCTTAATTTAAAAAAGAATCCAAATCTATTGTGCTAGAGAATTGCAGAAAAGGCCATTGGGAATGATGGCAACGCTCATGAAAAACTAACAAAATACATTGAACCATTTGCATTTATAGCACATCAGGACTGCAAAAATCTAAATGACATTGAGATGGCCGCAGAGGATTAAAGTCATCTGTACTCTCTGTTGTCACTTAGTGTTTATTTGGCTTTCTGCAACTTAATATGGTAGACCTACCATTTGCTGATGATCACAATGGCCAAAGCAAACAAATAAACAATAAGTGGTTTAGACACACAAACTCTGTTTTGAACAGCATGCTTGTCATAGACTTAAAGAATAAAGTAGTCTGAAATGTTCCTGGATGAATGACATGTGTTAGAAGAATCACAGCTGATATTGCCACTTAAAATGAACCTGATCCTATAACTCCAATGAGGAGTATGGGAAACTACCAGGAAAATATTTGCTGCAGGTAAAAAAGAAGAAAGAAGTAGTTTTGGTTGCAGAAACCTTAGTCACTGAATAATCATTCCATAAACATAACAAAACGTTATCATATTTTTATTTAAATAAAATGAGGGTTAATGAAAAAATATTTAAATACAGTTCAAATATATACAATGTGGTATCAAAGTATATACACAATTGACCTTTGAGTCAAGCTGAAAAGAATAGAGAGTCATCAATACATTTGTTTCATAATAAATGAAGAAAAAGCAATGGAAAAAATATATCAACTCATGTATTATTTTGAATTGTACAATTTCAGAATTCAAGTGATTCCAGGCAACATGCCAAACATGGTTTGGCATCTAAGAATTTTGAAAACAGTCCTTCTTGTAATATAGAAACCCCAAGATTGTTCTTATAAGACGATCAGCAAAGATAATAGCAATACATCTATTGCATTTAATGAGATTTGTAGCCACTCATCAATGAACAAACAAGGTTCCTATAACATAATGATGTTGTTGACATCAAACAGACAAAATGACAATATTCTTTGATCAATGAAGTTGTTTAGCTCTGTTGAAACTGAAATTAGAATTAGAACTAATGCCTTAAAATAGAAGTGAAAAGTAGGACTTTTACCTCATTTGTGCCTATTCCCTTTCTGTTTTTACAGACTGTATCCCATGGCAATACATATCTTTCTGCATTATTTAACTTGGAAAACTCAGAGTTTTGGCAGTGTTTCTGTTCTCATACTTATAAGCCCAATGTTGATGTCCAGTGCAATGCATGATGGAAGGAATGAATCTTAGGATCACTGTTACATGTATAACTTTTTAAAACCCATGTAATGTTTTAACTAATGTGTTTGTAAAATACTGTAACAAATGATCATTAAAAAATTCCTGAGCTATGGTCTGAATACTTTCTAAAATGAATATATTATTATTTAAACCAGAAATCCAGAACCAGAAACTCACCATGTTCGTGATCAATGTTTGTATTAATGAAGAGCTGCAATGATGAACATCCAAGTGGTCATACTGGGCCTTCTTTTGGTGCAGTTGTATCTTAATTGGGCATTATAGCTCCTGGTCTTTTTGTGATTCATCACTAGTTCAGAATGAACAGGATGTTGAGCAGATTAACAGAACTAAATTATCAGTTTTGTACAATGCTTACTGATCTAGAAATTTACATTAATGTAGGATTTACTTCCACACCCATTCTATTTGGAATAAACAAGTAACAAATAAAAAAAATAGCGGTAATTGTTTGTTGCTATATATTTGAGTCACAAGTGCTGTTGTTTCATGCCATTTCATTATCGTGCCCTCTTCCCAGTTGCTGCTCAGATATCTGTATAAACTTACTTCTTCTACACAATTATACATATCTGAAAGTTAGGAATTCATTCAAGTGGACTGTCACTTAGACACTGAGTGAGCAAAGATTGATTTTTGCTCTGTATTATTGCTGTTTAATCATTCTGAGACTAGGAATGTCTCATTGAGACGTTTAATAGGGTAAAATATCCGTGGCATTAGTTATCAAATCACTGATTATTCATAAAATAATCACGTACATATCGCCACTACTTTCACATTTGTACATTCAGAAATAAGCTGAAGGAAAGCCAGGATATTTCCTCCAGAGGGGAAAAAAAATCCTTCGCTGTTTTTAGTAACCAAACCATTCTGTTATACATTATATTTGGGCTTATTACTTTTCTTTCCATCCTCCACCAATATAGTTACCCATCCTGATGATGGATGGATCAATGCCAGAAGCAAAACTGATTATAATTTTTCAAAAGGTGTTGAGTCTTCAGAGCCTGGAAATGCTAGGAATGTTGATGGATGCTTTCCAAAGAGCCTTCACTACTATCCTTGAGGAGGGCTGCTTCAGTTGATTCTCCTGGTTCATCCACAGGCATTTCTTCTTCAATAGTGAGGTGAACGTCTGGCAAGGAAGATTCACTGTTTCCCTCCATGGAACACAAGGTGCAGGAAAAAGCTGGTACCATGCTGTCTTGCAGCATACTGATCATCATTGGAAACTGGACAGACCTCAGTCCTGAGACTGTTGGCAAAGGCTTTACAGCTTGTCCCCATTTCCTCTGCTCATCTTTATAAAGCAGCAGCAAGTTAGATTTCTTTTCTTTCCTCTTGGAGTGCATATAGCCTAGCATGATTCCCATTAAAAAGATTCCATAGAAGGTCATGACAATCAGGATATAAAAGTATTCATTGCCACTACCTCCATTCTTCTCAGACAGGGAAGCAATAGAGCCAGAGTTTTCAACAGCCGGCAGGGACTGTGTTGTGTTAGGATGATCCATTGCAAACATCAAAGCTTTTGGAAGAAGACTGGATCCTGGAGAAAGTAAGAGGTTAAGGCATGAATGTCAAGCATTGGTGATAGGAAATTAATCCTAATGCATATGTGAACTTATAATTATTTGTTGGGTAATTGAGATAGACCAATAATTTAGTCAGGGCAAAACAGTTTGATCATCTAAGAACATTTGATAAGAGTTCATGGGAATTAGTTTCATAATAAACTGTTTCATACATCACTGAAGCTTATTCTTCCTTTATGTAGCCTAGTGTTATCCACTTGAACAACTTTCAAAATCACAAGTCTTTACCACCAGCTGCCTGATCTTCTAAAACTAAAGACAGAAAACTTGAATCCAGGAATATTTACTTGTAAAACAAGAGATCAATGTGATAATGAGCCGTACTATAACTTCTTATAATGCAAATAATCAGTTTTATGAAAATATGTACAGCACAGCAGCTGACAGACCTACTAGTAGATTAGAAAAATGTTGCTTAATTTTGTTCCCAAAACAATAATTTTATTACCCCCTGAATGAGCAGGTAATAGGTTTGAATTTGGTTCTCTTCAGTCCAAGTCCAAAATTTTAACTATACTACACTGATTTTCCTTCTTCTTCTTGCAATCCTACTCAGTCTTTTCCACGAAATGTATTAAGACAAGTTGATAACACAGTTTACACATCCTAAGTGCTAATGGAGATTATTATGATTTTTGGACCTTTTAGTTCAAAACTATAGAATTTTGCAAACTAAAATTTCCATTCAAGCAGTATTTTCAATTATATCCAAAGAGTTCCTTACATCAGAGTTCTTTACAAAGTGAGTACATGGCAATGAATGACTGAAAAAGCATTTCTAAAATTCAAGAAGGAGAGACAGAGTTGGTTTACAACCAAACCAGTTATTGTAGTGAAGCTTCACTTAGCTTACCACTCTGGAACAATGGAAAAGCATTATTATATTCAGTGCCTTAGACTAATAAAAAAAAGTGTTCAGCAACTTACGTGAGCCTGCAAATAATGCTGTGCTTCCCAAAGCTCTAAGGAAACAGTACATCTGCCAGAGTCCAGAAGCTCTGAAACTTTCTCTGGCTGCTGCCAGAATTAATAGACTTGCTTGGATGAAATGTTATGCCATGTGACCCAGAGTATATAATAGTTTCATGCTAGAGTCAGCCCACAAACTGAAATGGCCTCACAGTTTTAACTGGTTAAATTCCTGACACTTCTGTAAAATGAAGAACAGTGGGATGGCTGAGTCATTCTTTCCTAAACAAAGGCCAGTGCTAGAAAGTTTGGACACAAAACTTGGGTCAAGCGCAGACACTTTGTGGATGAATTATGTGATTTGAGCCAAACATGCTTTGTGTGGACAGGGATAAGTTCTGCCAAAAGCAGTGAATTGTCATCAGCAAAAAACCCCTTTCATGGTAATGTGTGAGCCTGCTTTCTTCCTAGTACTATTCTAGATGGCCTTTATAATTTACAGAAAAATTTGACTGCATTTAAATTAAAGCTATCAAATCTTAAATTTAATCCATCCCTTTGGATTAGACAAAAAGACCCACTGAGACTTGCAGAGTTAAAGTTAGGATGCTTCAGCTTACAATACTACCATGAAACATTTGATTTCATGGGTTTTGCTGGTCTAGTAAAAGTGGCTAGAATGGGTATTATAAAACAGCATAAAATGGTTGGGAGTTGCAACCTGGACTACATTCCACTCAACTGTGGTTGTAAAATGGAATTGCCTAAGGTGGTTATGAAAATAACCATAAATATCTTTTATTAGACAAAATATGGGTAATGTTGCCATGGGAACCAAATAATAAGCAGATCCTTTCAATAACTAACACACATTTGTATAGAAAAATGTATTGCAATAATATGAAGCAATGACAAGAGAAAATAGATCATGGTTTGTAAATTTCTGAGTTATTTGCAAAAGATGAACCAAAAACTTTGATTTTTCAGATGTTTTATACTGTAAAGGTTGATGTAATTCTCACAATTACATTTTGTTTCTGAAATGAAGAATATAGGAAGGAAGGACTGTTATCTAGCATAGTTTTTACATTTTCTTACACATTCAAGCTAAGCCAAGATTTCAAAGTCTTTCTCCTCTGCCTGGAAAAGCTGGCTTATCAGGAAATAAGGGAAGGAACGTCCAGAGGGAGCAGACTTTGCATTCACAAGCAAAGCTGGAACCCTGACAAGACTATGGTGCAGAGAGTCAGCTTCTTCAGGAAAAAGTGAGGAAAATGCTACATTTTGGCTTAGATACATAAAATATTAGAATGTAAGCTCCTAATGAATATTTCAACTTCTGATGATTACTTTTAATGTGCACAAAGCTGGTTTATTCATAAAACTCTCTCCCCAATTTTTATGTATACATGTAACTATTTAGCTCAATACTAAAAGAATACAGAACTGGATTACTTTAACACAGTTCAAAGCAGACTTGAGGCCAGTGATTAGGAGTGTAGCTATACTTCTAAATTAGTAAAAAGCCTTTAAGAAGTATAACAAATTTATTTATTTATTTATTTACTTACTGAATAGCATTTCTATAATATACCATTGGTTTCATACCATTGGTCAGTGGTTAAAACGATACAAAATCCATACAAGTATAAAATCTATTCCTCCAAAATGCAACCATGGCATCACAGCATGTTCTACATTCTTCAACAATTGATTATCTAACTATGTGCCATGTCAGCAATATTAAAGGGTGGGAGTTAAATGAGGAAATAATAGTTTTCAAACCACTTGTACTTTCAGTATCCACCCTCAAGAAAGATATAAAACTCAAGTCTTTGATGGGTTTTTTTGTTTTTGTTTTTAAATAAAGCAACCAAGACCACATGTTCTAAATTTTATCATCTATTCAACTCAAATTTTAAATTCCATTCAACTCAAAATGAATTGTTTTTTTTTTTTATTAAAAAAGTTTTATAAAAATTTTTACAATTAAATTTCAATTAAAAAAAAAAATCCTTAACATC
>JANHFM010000522.1:29648-52820 GCA_032468115.1 Grayia smithii | reverse complement strand
ATATCCAACTTGAAGTGTGAAGAGCCAAACTCTGCCCCTATCTTTAATGGCAAATTCTTCTGTAATAAATGCTGGCTTTGAACAACCGACAAACTCATTAGGCGCCTTCAAATTATTAGCCTTTCAAGCATGTGGGTTGTCTATAATCATCATCTCGAAAATTAACAATCCTCATCAAGTGAAGATTCTAAAACCCACCATGTAATTTTCTTCTTACCTGTAGCAAGTGCCTGGAAGGAAACAGCAGGTGTTCCCCCACTCCTTTCTCTTTGTCTTCACCTGCAAAATTTCTCCTGTCCTCCTAGAAGTTGTAAATTTAGCACTTACAAGGAGAGGCGGCTAAGGCAGTTGGCAAAGGAGTGGGGGACGACCAACCAGGATAACAGGAACACAATCAGATGGTTGCTGCTTTTTAGGAGTGATCTTTGTTAAGGGGGGGGGGAGGAGTGTTGAAATTAAATTCTGCACAACCTGCCCAGCTCTTAGAAATATTTCCCCTGTCTCTTTGGAGAATGCATTTTCTCTCCCTTGATTTCCATGCATTTGCAAAGTTTGTACACATGATTTATGTCTTTGCAAAAGGCAAGGCGCTTGAGCAAACGAATTCGGTTATGAAGTATCTAGTAGGGGGGAAAAAAATAAAAACCTCACACCATCGCAGAGCTACCTGACAAACTGTCCCTCTGAAGAGCTGAAGGGAAACCAGCTGTCCGGTTAACGTTGCAAATTGCTGTTTAATTTGAAAGTCAGGTTTAAGCTCTGGAGAAAAAAAAAGAAGAAGAAAAGAAGAAAAGAAAGTAGAAGGCATAGAGGGGAGGGGAGGAGAGGAAAGGAAAGGAAAGGAAAGGAAAGGGAAGGGAAGGGAAGGGAAGGAAAGGGAAGGGAAGTCAAGGGAAGGGAAGGGAAAGGGAAAGGGAAAGGGAAAGGGAAAGGGAAAGGTTCCAGATGTAATTGGGCAGAGGAAAATTAATTGGGAGAAACAGAAGGAAGCTAAGACTTACTATTTCTGTCTACAATACAATATTGTAGAATGGAGAAAGAGAGACAGATTAAGGAATGTTTTCAGGGAGGAAGGGAGTGAAGAGGAAGGACTGGAGAATGAAACTGAGACACAGATGGACAAAAGGATGGTTCTGCCAGGTTGTAGATCAAGTCTCTTGGTAAAATGGATCCCTGAACTTGGGCAGATGGAAAAGAGGAACAAGGCAAATGGCAATGAGGAAGAAATAGGTGTAATAATAGGAATGGGTCAGGTTGCAGCACAGGCAAAAGATATCCTGGATATTTGCATGCTGTGGTGTGGGCTGCACTCCAGAAAGTAGACAGGACCAAGACTGCACGCTCCCTTAGCTCCTTCATTGTTGGTTTTAATGCATTTGTGGTCTTACTCTTTTAATCTTTTCTAATGTCATCTTATCAGATTGTTAAGCCACCCAGAGTTGCGTGACAGCAAGATGGATGGTGAGTAAATTTAATAAATAAATAAATAAACACATCCATCATTGAAAACGAAAACGATGGCGTGTACACTAATCATAGAGGACAGGAGTAGGAGCCCTCGGCATCTGGAAGGCCATGGGAAGGTCTGTTGCAGGACCAAACATTTACAGTCCATAAAAGCTTTCGGGTGGCTTGTTCCTTTGACCCTTTTCTATAATGAAAGCAAAAACTACCACCCCTCGTGTCAAGCAGGAAAGATCAGGTCTACGTGTGAAGATCCAATTGAAGTGATTTTACTGCTATTCATGCATAGGAATCTTCCCATCACAATTAGCCCCTGCGTGGCCTTAGATAAGTGTCTAAATTTAGAATTCAAGGAGAGGTGAACTTAGTTTGCTTGTGACTACGTAGGGATTCTAGGCTGATTCCTCTTTTCACTCCGCCTCCAGGTTCTGCCACTCCTCCTCCTGCAGATCTTGGGCTCATTAGGATTTCAAAGTTCATAATGCCAAGACATCAGTCTAATCAGTGGCATTCACTCATTACAGGCCCCAAAGGTGCTTTTCAAAAGGCAACTGTGGGCGCACCGACCCTCTGGAACGAACTCCCCACCGACCTCCGGACCGCACCCGACCTCCACTCCTTCCGGCGTGATCTTAAGACATGGCTTTTCCAACAAATAGGCTGAGACATGGGGTTATTTTAGATCATTTTAAATTTTTAATGTTTTAATGTTTTAAATTTTTGTATTATCGATTTTTGGATTGCATTTATTTTTAAATATTTAATACTGTATTCTTTTAATTCTATAAGCTGCCCCGAGTCCTTCAGGAGAAGGGTGGCATATAAATGCAATAAACATAAACATAAACATATAATGATATCCTGATAACTTTATGGGCATTTTGTCAGAGTTTCTTACAAAAATCAAAATCAGAAGCACACACAGATAACTGAATCATTAACTTCTTTATATTCATAATAATACATGAAGTAAGTTTACAATACAAACAGTGGTTCTTCAGATCAGATCAGCAGACATGTTCACACATTCAGTACAGCAGAGAGAATAACACACATTGGTTTCAGTTTCAATTCTCTGCACTCAGAAGTTGCAAACTAAGATATCCCCTGGCTCCAGTCTGTTTCAGCTCCCGATTGACTGACCTTGTTACCATGTCTTTCCAGTCATGAATATTCTGACACATTTCCATGCAGTTTTGTTAGCATCAGTATAGAACAACTTTATTATTGCTTTATTCTGGAATAATTTTGATTTTTCTCTCAGCATATACCTGGAATTTTCTGGTGGTCTCTCATTCAAGTTGGCTTAGCATCTAAACCCAAGGGAAAATAGGCAGACACTGCATTTTGAAGAGCTTTTGGAATGAAATAGCTAAGGTTGCTAAATTGAACTAAGTTATTAGAGTGACCTAACTTGAGAGCCCATCATACAGCAACAGTTTTTAAATCAACATGCCTCAAATGGGCTAACTTGCAGAATGCATCCAAAATCTGGGACCCACGACTCCCATGCAATTGAATTTTGGCAATGTTGTGACTCTTTCAATGGCACCATGCCTTCCAACTACACTTTAAAAGTTCGTAAGTTGCATTTTGTGAGGGAAGATGGGAGGAACATATCCCTGCACTCTTTCCCATTTGACCCCTGCACTCAATCAGCGGGTGGCAAGGTCTGAGAGGCAAGTGACTATTAGCTACTTTGAGGCTGAATTTTGAAGTCTTAATGGTGGTGGTCAATGAAGAAAGAACAAGGAAGTGACTCGAATATCTGCTGACAAGATAGGGCTGGAGGGGTTTTGAAGGAAAATGCTGGAATGGGGAGCAAGGGGTACAGTTTTACTCACAATCTGCAGGTCCCTTTGTTCCTCTTCCACCATCAGCCCCACAAAATGGCAGGCAATTTCGTGGGTCAGCTGAGAGGGGGGAAGAGGAAGAGGCAGCTTTACTGTGCTCTCCTGATAATCAGGAGGGGAAAGGAAATGGTGCAAGTTTATTGGCAACTCATGAATTAAATAGGCATCTCTTGGGAACTTCACACTTATATATGGAAGGATGGATGAAGGAATGACTGGGATGCTTGCTGGCAAGGGAGATCTGGCTGGCAATGGGTGTGCCCTCTTTCTCCCTGGAAAGAGGTGGCCCTGCGGACATGTCAAAAGAGGGAGTAGGAGTGCAGTTTTTCTCATTGTCTGCTACTCCTTTTGTCCCCTGCCCGGCAGCAATGTGGCAGGCACTTCTGCAAGAGGTTTCACTGGAATCTCCTGAGTTTTGTGAGGTGACGGGAAATGGTGAAAGCCTACATTATATGCGGAAGAAGAATGATCCATTGAATCACAGATTGTCTAGCCTTCAATATAAATGCATTTACATTCATTCACATTAACATTAAACAACCAGAGAGGTATATTATATGCCATCCAAACTGCGGGTAAATATTTCTTTAAAATAACAATAGCTGCAGCAAATAACTCCGTTCACTTTTAAAATGTAATTTGCACATGAGGCCAGTGGGAGGGGGGGAATCTTTTTTTTAAAAAAAATGTTAATTGGATAAATTTTCAGAGTAAGTGTGCATGATCAACAAAAGGCAGAACAGAATGTTGGGCCCTATGATAAAATGGCAAACAAAGTAGGGGAAAATAGGCAGAACATGGTTTTTGGAGTTCTTTCCAACTCATATACCAGCTCTTGTCATACGCTTGCAAGCATGCATTCATTGCACAGGTTTGGCTATATAGGCTCTGCTCTGCCTCATGTGACCAGAGATTTGGAATAACTTAATTGACAACATTTTGAATTGCTATTCCAACTGCCCCCTTGACAGGGGCCTTTGGGAGAAAATTTCTCTCTGTAGTCCCCTGCTGGATCTGGCCTACTTTTTATCCAGATCTTTCTTTTGCTAGATTCCCCATCCATACCTAATTAAGATAGCATTCTTTTCATGGTTGGAAAGAGTAAAATATTACAACACTCTCATTAGTATTGTGTATCATATCTTGACATCCCCTAGTTATACTTGTAACTGGGAAAATATAAATTTCCAATGGATGTCCAGTCTATGACATGGTATAAAGAATAGATGACATTCCAAAGGAGAAACCTGATAGCTTGTGATTGTGGCATACAGCCCAGCCTGCACACGTGTCCAACCTCATGCCAGTTCTTACTCTGACCTCTTCCTCACTGAAGAAAGCCCAGTGGGCTATGGCATTTTGTAATGCAAACTGCTATGGTATGATTTCTGACTTTTAGTTTCTTTCGCCAGAAAAAGAATTATCCTTCCCACAATTCCCTAAAGTTACAAAAAAGGCAAACAAGTCTTACAGCATTTCTGTATAAACCAACATTTGCAACTCAATATGAGGGTTGAGGGAGATGGGCAGAAACATGAACTATAAATAAATAAATAAACTAATTAAATAAACAAATAGCATGGATTCACATCATCCACTTTGAATGACTACAGCAACTATTTTAAAGAAGTTTTATATCTTATGATAATAGTGCTGAAAAATTCCCACCCATCCCCCTACCAAATAACTCTTATGTTTCATCGTATTCTATAGCATTTCCGGTAAAAAATGTTTTCAAAGGATGCATTATTGCTATAGGATCTAAACTAAAGAAACATTTTCCCCAGGAAACTGAACAGTTATCATCCAGTACATTACAAGCCATCAACATTAACCCCTTGACAAAGATCATCCTTTTCCGGCTATGTTTATTTGCTGGATTCTCTCTTGTCATGAGTCAAGGAGGATTAATGGAATCAACTCCCAAGATTTAGTAGAATCTAAGAAGTTAGTCCCCATTCATTTCCCACTGGCTTTTCATTTCTGTACATGCAGCTGACTCAGTTTTAGCCTTTTCTGGGGCCATCTGTTTATTATCAGTGAAAACGGCAGTGGGAATACAAGAGAATAATATATGTCACAATTTCTCCACTTTTAAAACAGTTTTAAGACATACTGAGAGTGAGACATGCAGACAACTATAAGGAAAGCCCAAAAGCTTTCTTTATAGGCAAAAGATTCCCATTTCTGTCTTCCAAACAGTAACCCAACCTTTCAAATAGTCTTTTCAAAAGAGACAAGTCCCTGAATAATTTGGGATTGGGCTGAGGGGCAGCCTTCGGCTCAGTTTGGAGCAATTTTAATTTTTACAAGTTTTGTTGCTTGATTTTGTGACTTTGCCCAATCCATAGATTGTATTCAGACAATATTCAATGAAGTAATAAAAGAATGTTCTAAGAAAGAAGCCAAAGACTAAACTATAGTTAAGACAAATGCACAAACACACCTTAAACAGTTCAAGCTGAAAGTACACAGAGCAGAACTGTTTAACTGTCTTTACTAGAAGGCAGGGAAGCCACCTCTGCGAGTAAAGAGTTCCATAATGTGGAGGCCACACCAAAAAGGCCAGTCTTTTCAATCATGTTTCCTGATTGAGAACAGCTTGGGAAATTCAATCTTCACAAGATCAAATCCATTCTAGTACTATGCAATACTGTATCTTAATGCCCTCTTTTCTTTATCATTTTCTTCAGAATAAATAGGTGAGACTCTGCTAGGTGGGATTTTCACTTAATGAAGAAGCTGCAGAAAGGTGCAGATGTTCTGTCTCTCTTTACACAATTGTCTCATCAACAGTGGCAATCTCCCAGGCTGCCCAGGCTTTTATACAATCCCACAGGAAAAACCTTAGCAGAATTATTCCTATGAGCATTTTTCAGGCCAGGAAACATGGATAGCCTGGGAAGCCATAAAGTAATGAAAACAGGCATAATTAGAAAGGTGAAGCAAACAATCACAGTATGGTAATAACATGAACTCATATGTTTTATAAAAAGAGACCCTAAGCACTTGGAGAATGATGTCCAAAACCAGAAGTCTCCTTCACAGGAAAGAAAAATTGGAGAAACAGGGAGACAGATTTTACTACAGATTTTTCTGTATGGCTATCTGTGGTGGGATTACTTCAGTGGTGGGATTCAAATTTGTCTACTACCGGTTCTGGAGGCGTGGCTAGGTGGGGGGGTAATGGGAGGCAGCACCTTGCTGTGAGTGACATCAAGTTGGCCATGCCCACTCAGTCACATAACCCCCACCAAGCCACACCCACCAAGCCATGCCCATAAAACCAGCAGAAAAGGCAGCTCCTGCAGCCTGTCCTTTTATGGTCCCCCCTCCCCCCCGTGTCAAAATACCTTAAAGGGATACTGCAATCTGGCTGTCTTCCAAGCAGCTCTGCTGCGACACCATCCCTCTGGCGCAGCAGGATGTTCTCCTGGCTGGATCTGGCATGAAGTGCCACTGCACACACACCCCGCAGGCAATGGTGTGTCTGCACGCAGCCAGTCTGAAGAACAGGGTGGTGGCAATGGGAGTTCCGGCCTCTTTTTTGATCTGTAATTTTAAGCGCAGGAAGCCTGCAGCCACTGCTTCTTTTTTGGCACAAGAAGCCTCCAGCCGCCACTGCCGGCTTCGTTCTTTGCCAGCCGGAACCGAGGTGGGGCAGGGGTGGGCGGACGGGCGGGATGAATCAAGCAGCAAGCCAGCAGGTGGGGGTGGGGCCAGCCAGAGGTGGTATGTGCCAGTTTGGCAAACCAATTAAAATTTCCGCTACCGGTTCACCTGAACCAGTCCGAACCGGCTGAATACCACCTCTGATTACTATTCATTCATAGTGGGGCCTTGGATTACAAAAGGCCTGAGTTGCTTCCACCTTCACAGAACTGTTCCTACTCTGACCAGTTTTACCTTTTCCTTCTCTCTTTGTTGAGGCTATTTCATGGTTGGAGCAAGGTTACAAGTGACACTTAAGTAAAAGGAACGGCAGGGATCATCAAAGAGAACATTATGTCCATGGGAAATACATTCACCACTGGGCTTTAAGCTAAACAGACATAGATAATGCAAAATGTTATGTTGTAAAAAAAAAATTAAAACTTGTGAATGCTCACAGAGTTTCAGTGGAAACATTGCATGTGAAATTTGCAAGTGGCAGGAAAACCCCAGCGGGTGGGAATCCATTTGAACTGCTGTACAACAAGGCATGGGGGGGGGGGATGTGAAAATAAAACATCTGGTATGTGTTTAAGGTTAGAATGACCTCGTCTGCTCTTCTGAGATAACTATGAAATATGGTGTGGGGTGGACTGTTCTTTCCTTACTGGGCTTCAAAAATTCTTGGAAAAGGATAAGACTCTGCAGTTTCTGTCCTTTTCTGAGGTTGCAGACTTGGCTTGGCGGGCTTACTGGGAAATGGGGGGAAATTGGGATCCAAAGTCCCTGCTTTACGTTATACCATATGTTTCATCTGTATCTGTGTGGTTTATAAATGTGGTTTCTGATGCAGCATGAGATGTGAGAACCCAATCACTGCAGATTATTCAACAGATTATGGTACAAGAAACCATGATTTAGTACAGAAGTGCACACTCAGATAATCCCAGGGCTGCACGTAGACTTTAAAAGCTTTAATGAGGTCTATAGAGCCCTCTTAAAGTTTCTATCAACTCAGATGTTCCAAATTGGATGAAAATGGAAAAAATCATTTAAAAAGGAGAGAGCAATTATGTCAACTCTTCTCTATACTCTTTCTAGTCTCAGCATCTTTTTTATATCATGGTGACCAACACTGGATGCAGCATTCCGAGCATAGTCTTACGAAGGCGTTATAAAGTGGTATTAATACTTCACGTGATCTTGATTCAATCTGTTAATAAAGCCTAGGTCTGTGTGGCTTTTTTGGCAGTTGCAGCACATTGCTGACTCATATTTAAGTGATCGTCTTCTAGGACTCCAAAGTCCCTCTTGCAGTTACTACTATTGAACCAGGTACCATCTATACTATAGCAATAGCAATAGCACTTAGACTTATATTCCGCTTCATAGTACTTTTACAGCCCTTTCTAAGCGGTTTACAGAGTTAGCATATTGCCCTCCAACAATCTGGGTCTTCATTTTACCCACCACGAAAGGATGGAAGGCTGAGTCAACCTTGAGCTGGTCAGATTCGATCTGAACTGCAGCTAGCAGTCAGCTGAAGTAGCCTGCAGTACTGCACTCTAACTACTGCACCACCTCGGCTCTGATCCCAGCTGTGTATGACTTTGTAGAACAAAACAGGTTCATGTGAATATATAAGGAATCAATACTCCACTCATACTGGTGGAGATATTAACAATCTTGAAATAGTTGTCATTCATCAGCAAGCAGGCTACCATTCTGAAGGTAAAGTGTTAATGCTACTGTTGCCAGAACCAGTTGCTCAAAAAAATGTAAAATATGTTTAACAACATTGGGGCAAGAACAGAGGAACAGGAGAGACCAAAAGCTCAATCACTGAATCCTCAGCCTTGGGGATAACAATTGGAACCCACCTTTTAAGAAGGCATGGAACCACTGCAAATGGTACTTATACTCCAATCCTTTCAAGCAGTTCTAAAAGATAGCATGATCAATGGTAGACTGCCCTTGGGCGATATAACGAAAGTCACTACAGTGGCCAATGCTATTTCCATTAAGTCAGTTCATTTCATCCAAGAGTCTCTATAACTAATGTAATCTTCCCTGAACAGAACAGTTTGTAGACCAGGAAGTAGTTCTCAAATCCATCTGGATTAATAGAGCAGTTCTTCAGAATGAATGTATCACATCTTTAAGACAAAAATAACATCCCTCTTTTTCCCGCCTCAAAAAATAGTATTAATTATCTCCTGATTCAGTCATGTGCATCCTCCAGGCTGTTTGTCTTATTTGAGTCTTTGGTCTTGTTCTTTGGTTTTTCAGCTGAATGATTTAGAATTGTATATTTTTTAAAAAGCTTCTTGTTAATCCTATGCAATGTTCATAGTTTTGCTTATAGTTTTTAAATTGTGGTCAGCTATTTTTCAGGGGCATGCAATTAGATGCTGAATATAAACAATGAACAGCTGGAGTACAGAAATGTGTGTGGTCCTTACTGCTGTATATAATTGGTTTTAAAATATAAAATAATCCAGGAAAGTGAATAAAGGGAATATTTAGATATGGGATAGATCGTATTTGGTGGCTGAGAACTATGAACAGGATATAAATGATGTAACATAGTTGACGCCATGCCATATGTGAGGGATTTTATCATTTACTTTGGGGAGTTTTGGTTGTGTATGTTGGCTGCCCCACCCAAAGATGTATTCTTGGACAGCCATTCACTTTTTCTTCCCAACGTGGCCTAATATCTAAGCCAAATAATGGTTCCCTAATTCAGATGAGCGACAACCCTGTAAGATGCCATGCCCTCACAAGAGCTTTTCCTCAAAGGGAAATTATGCAGTACCCCATTTGAACATATTTTTTTGCCCCTATGTGATAGAATTTCTGAAATTTAATCTATGTTTTGTTATATTTCCAAGGACTCAGATTCTTCTTATTTATGATTGTTAGTACCCATGTAATTTCATTTTTTTCTGAATGTGTCTGAATTTTGTTTTGCTACTTGCAAAATGTATATTTTGATTGTCACCAGTTTTATAATTACTGGGTTTTATTGGGTTTTTTTTACTTCTATTTGGTTTTTTGAAGGGTAAGGGGGGAATAGTTAGGCACCTTAACAAAGTATTATTACTACACTGGAAGTACTTTGCAGCTGTTTAGGGGGGTTTGCTTCAGGGGTGGGTTCTACTTACCTTTGCTACCGGTTCTGTAGGTGCACGCGCTTCATGCGTGGTCAGAGCATGCGTAGCTTGCGTTTGGCGCGTGTGCGTCGAACAGGTGCTCCTGCGCATGCACAGAAGTTTTAAGCAAAAAAAGCTCAAAAAGAGCTTCCTGCGCATGCGCGCAAGGACAAGTAAGTACGGGCGTGGAGGGGGCTTCGGTCCGGGACTATTAGAACCAGTTCAGTGACGTCACAGCATCACCGCTAATTATTCTATAGAACCGGACCGAACCGGGAGCAACCCACCACTGGTTTGCTTATTATTTGCAAAGTGCTAATTCTCTGCCTTACCCTAACATTTATAATCTACCTCTCATATTGTACTTCTTTGCAAGGCAGAGTTCATTTTAAAATGTGATTTTTAAAAGTTTGATTTCAATTCCACAATGAAAATCATCATAGGTAGAGAATGCAATGTCACAGCGATTTATAGGAAATCTCATCTCTGCACTTATTATTTTTCATTATATATGTGAGGTTGCATGTTTTCTGCAAGCAGGTACATTTACAAGGGTAAAAGACCAATAAAAGTGGGAAAAAATTCTTACTCTAGGAAAAACTGACTGAACATGGCTTTGACTGAGAAGAGGATTACCACAGGATGGCTTGAGCATCGTAGCCTTAACTGCAGTGCTTCTGACAGGCTTGACAGACCAGATAAATTTACAGATTCCATCATGCTGACATGCATATGGCTTGCCTTCAGAAGAGGAAACAAATTTAATCTCTCTCTCTCTCTCTCTTCCCCTCCTCCCCTTTTCCAAAAATATTCTTTTTAATATATACTTGCCTGAAATGTCTCAAAAATAAGGATATCAGTACATGTAACAGCTGCCTGCAAGGAGACAGAAAAACGGTTTATTTCTCTATAAAATATTTTGCAATATTTTAGTGTTTCTTCATTTGATCACTTCTTTCTGGGAGATTTTGGTTTAATTATAGTAAAAAAAATATTTTCTGACTTATTCAGCTACAAGAAGTTACTGGGAAGAATCTTTCTTATGATAGCTAACTTTTACTTTGGAGAAACAGCTGGCCAGATGCTGAGAACTGAAGATTGTTCTGATTTTATCAGTAACATATTACAGAAAACACTTTTGGAAATCCTAGTGCCATAGGTAAAACTAGGGGTTTTCATGTAACTCAACTGATAAGCATGTGAGTTGGAACTTGTAATTAAGTACAAAGATTAAAGTACAAACTTTAACTGTATTAAATATATTTTCAGTTTCACTTCTTTATCTGTTAAACAAATGACAGCATTTCAAATATGAGTTTTGATAGAAGAGAATATTTGTAGCTCAGGGTTGAACTGTGAGTTCCTTAGTGCTCTCTGATCTTGGTGTTTTTCTTGTAGATGTTTCATTACCCAAACTGAGAAAGCACCAGGGAACCCAAAGGTATAAATTTCCTGCTCCTCCACCAAGCTGAATGTAGATTACATTGTGCTGTAGACTGTGTAATGGTAATGCATTTAAAAATTGGTGCACTTTATAGTTGACAGGTTTTATAATATAAATATGGACAATGTAGTAGACATACAGTTAGTCCTCAACTTACAACCACAACTGAGACAAGAAGTTCTGTTCCTAAGTGGTTGTTAAGAGAGTTACACCTAATTTTATGACTTTTGGCCACAATTGTTAAGCAAATCACTGCAGTAGTTAAGTGAATCATGCGGCTGTTAAACCAAACTGGCTTTCCCCATTGTTTCTGCTTTTCAGAAGCTGGCTGGGAAGGTTGCAAATGGCAATCACATGACCCTGGGCACTGCAACCATTATTAATATCTGCTGGTTGTCAAGCACTTGAATTTTGATCATTTGACTGTGGGCATGCTGTGATGGGCATAAGTGTAAGACCACTTGCAAGTCACTTTTTTTCAGTGCCATTTCAACTTCAAACAGCTGCTAAATGAATGGTTGTAAGTTGAAGACTATCTTATGAAAATGACAACATCCCTTTGCATAACTTTAATATTCTAAACAGAGTTAAATGGAATCAAATAAAAATTGTATCTATTCTTACAAAGCAAATCAGATCATTTACAAGCAGGATTCAAACTGAATCACATAGGAATTAAATGCTGGATTAAACAGTACTCTTATGAGGTTATTAAATGAATATTTCTCTTTCCTTAGCTTCCCATGTACCTGTTTCACTGGAAGACCAGGAGAAAAGTCCTCCCAATTTCCCAGTTTCTGTATAATTTGACAACAAATTATGCTTCTTTTTTATATAAATAGCAATAGCACTTAGACTTATATGCTGCTTCACAGTGCTTTTACAGCCCTAAGTGGTTTACAGAGTCAGCATATTGCCCTCAACAATCTGGGTCCTCATTTTACTCACCTTGGAAAGATGGAAGGCTGAATCAACCTTGAGCCAGTGAGATTCGAACTGCCAAACTGCAGCCAGCAGTCAGCTGAAGTAGCCTGCAGTACTGCACTCTAACCACTGTGCCACTTCGGCTCCCCAACATGAAGAGACTTCCAGTCTATGTATCCAATTCATTTCAGTGTGATTTTATCTTCTATATGGTATATTATTTTTTTTTACTTCTTTTAGAACCGAATTCACTGAACCCCATTCTTAACATTCCTGACACATATGAATGTGAATAATTTTCCATACACAGGACAGATAGTAATGATCCTAAACTTTTAGAAATAAAGTGATACAGATAACAGAAACACCAGGGTTGGGTGGTTGCTGTTTTTGCATTGCACTTAAATATGCTTGCTCATTCACTATTTCAAAAAATATTAACTCTATTCCTGTTGTGGAAATAATTTTTAAAAGAAATATAAAAGAGCCAGTAACAGATGAAAATAATTTAATTGTTAACCTCTTGGCATGCTCTGGGAGTAAGCACATCAGATTATGTCAAGTCAGGAACTTTGCACATAAAATAATTATTTAAGGCAAAAGGGCAAGAGGATAAGTTTTCTTAATACTGCTTGTAGGAATGTAGGAAATATAGAAAATATTTTGATTTCTACAGTCACTAGAATCAGTTGATATGATCCAAGAATTAGAACAATCTTAAAGTAGAATCCTTCTGAGTACTAGTGACAAATGAAAGTCCCTGAAAGCAGGCTTATTGCTTTCGATGCTCTCCTTTCCTCTCTATGCATATGCACATCTGGGATGGGCACCATCTGTTCACTCAGCTCAGGCCCCTAAGACAGCTGTCTCTCCACCTGGGGCAGGACAGAAGGCCCCAGCTCTGCATCTGACTCTGATAGTGCTTACTCATCAGAGCCTTCCAAAGGCTCCAAAGCTGGCCTAGGCTCCCACTCAACCTCCTCATCTGACTCTGCTACTAGCTCTGCTGACAGCTGACGAGCCACAACATTGGTGCTCTCTGAACTTGTTTTCTTGCAGACATTTCATTTTCCAACTAGGTAACATCCTCAGTGCTAGAAGGGAGTGGGTTTGCTTTCTGCACAATCTCCATCAGGAACAAGATTTACAAAATATTGTTTTAAAAGATAACCTTAAAATAAAGTTCATATAAAATAATGCACATCTCTTTTTCTTGCCAGAAGTTTTTTAGAGATAAAAAACTAAGGCAAAAAAATTATAGACTTGACCGTGTAACTTGACACAAAATAAAATACTGTACCATTCATATACATCACTATATAGAATTTACATTTTTTTAACCTAGCTTGCTTTCAAGGCAAGTTCATATACTATATAAGCAATAAAGCAGTTTACTTAATTTTGGCTTAGCATATTGTGTGAATCCATCATTATCCTTGTTAAAACCTATTCAAAAAAGGTATATAAAGCAATCTGTATTTATAGTGTCATGCTGGCAAAAAAAACAATCTCAGTACGATCAATACTATTTTTCTTGTGTTGAATTATGTATTGGAAGATGCTTTGAAAATTGTTGTACTGAGATGTATTACATTATCTAGTTCACTGATAAAGATTTCTACCTGGTCTGCAGTGATACCTCCGTACTCATTGTTAATTGATTCTGGGAGGTGCAATGAATATCAAAAATAATGAGTATCAAACAATTTTTCCCCATAAAGAATAATGTAATGAGTCACAAGGCAGATGACACCAAGTTCTAGCTTGTGCATCAAGTACCAAGTAAACAATGAGTATTGGGACAACATTTTTGCATCAAAATTCATCGAGTATCAACTTCAATGATTTTCAAAGCAGTAGAATACCAAGATACCACTGTAGTAAGTCCAAAGACTGTTCTCATTTATTATCTCCATTATACCATACTGCAAAAAACTATATATCTCTCTGTAGTCCTCACTACATTAAATCTGGTAATAGTTCATAGTAATTATTGCTAATTTAAATGCTCAACTGCTTACAAAAATTAGATTACTTTTTAAAATATTTTTTTCTTCTGACCAATAGACATTTGTCTGAGCTAATAAGTATTTCAAGCCACTTTTTTTCTTCTTTAATGCTCACACAAGCAAGATTGATCATGGGAAAAGAGAATGTGAAATAATGATTGTGATAACCTGGGCATTAAAACAACAAAATTTATTCTTTGTGCAAGCTGAAGATATCTGGAAGGCCACATGTTGTTCACTCCATTCTGGGATGTCAGGATTAGAATTAATGCCCCTAAAGTGAAAACTCAGACACAAGAAAGAAGTAAACTTGTGAAACTCAATTTTATTTTGTCCAATGAAATGTCCAATGAAAAATAAATAATCATACAATAAAACTCTGTAGTAATAGACACATTTTAGGCAGTTCAGAATAATAACTAAGTCCATGAATTTACATTAAATAACCAATTGCTAGAACAACTGGTCATTCAGTTCCATTTTAGTTTGATGTAATATGGGTACAGCCTTAAATTTCCCTCTTTTTACCTGGTTAGAAGATATCCATTTCAGATAATTTTTTACAATATAAAAGAACATTAACAATGAATAACTTGAAAAATAAAAATAAGTGGAGAAACAAGCTTGCTTATTTTTTAAGTTATTTTCAAAGGATTTCAATTTTGTTGAGTTATTGCACAAAATCTCAAGCTTTAATGGACGAAACTCATATGTGTTTCAACTCAATATGTTTTTCTTAACTTTATTTAAAGCAAATGAGAACCTTTAACACAAGTATAGGGCTTCATTAAGGTTTTAACTGCAGACTGCATTTAGCTATTGTGGCAAAATAGCTTTCAAATCCAGCAAGATATTTTACTGCTAAAGGACAGTTCCCCCTGAGGTAAACAGAAGTAGCCTATCTTTAAACTGCATCCACTGAAAACTGTATTCTGACACTAAGGATATAATAATTGCTGCTATCGTTATTTTTAACAGAATTTCCAAGGGATTCCAAGTGAAATGAACTAAAACTGGGTGGAAGTAGTGCTTTGACTCTTTCATGCAGCATACCCACACCCACACCCAGAGAGAATGAAATCTATTGACAAGAGATAACCCTTTCAGTTCTTCTCTAGTTTTCAAAGGGAAGACAACAAGGCAAAAAACATGCATGTGATTGCTCCCATTAACATTATTGTATTTTTTCCACATATTGTGGAGATGAAACATAAAGCAAATATACCTTGGCGATAAGTCAATGGGAAGAAGACCACAGTCATTTTTACTGCTGTAATTAGTCTTTGAAAATGAATTCTTTCCAATGAGAAAAAGTCAATGATCCCACACATCTGTAAAGCCAAAGGGTTTAACATAAATACAGCAAATCTTATTACCCCAATCAAAAAACTACAGCCATAAAACATTACATAGCAATAATGAGATATTTCCTATTGTAATTCCAGGTGAAGAACCTCAACAGAGAAAATTACATCATGAGCATTTTAAAGTGTAAACCTATTTGTAAGTGAATAATGGCTCAAAGTTTTGTAAGGGGAGAGAAAGGTGTATATTGCATCACGTTCTATGTAGCCCATATATTGCCTATACCCCCTTTGTTGTAAACTTCTACACAAGGAAGTCTCAGATTGAAAACATGTGGAAGAGCACAGTATGCAGTTTCTCCCATTACATATTTCAAGTCCTCACATAATCCTTCAAATGGAGGAATAAATTTAAGCAATTCTAGAAATATCAGTGACAGAGATTAGCCCCACAGAATCCAAATATTAAAACAGATGATTAGTTTGTATCCAAATGTCATACCCAGTTAATACACAATAGAACTAGAAATATGTGAAATCCAGACAATATCCATTAGTTTTTTTACAACACACACCAGTTTTCATTTTTTTACAAAGTATACTTAAAGTGAATTTTAACAGAAAAACACATCGTTGATTTAATTATGGGACTTTTAAATTTGTATTTTTCCACTGACCAATTTCATTCCATGTGGTAAGCAGAATAACATTTTCATGAACTGGAACCCAATACAGATTACACTTAGTACTGATTAATTTTCCCAAAAATAAAGTATTAACCATTATAAATAACCTCCTGTTCTAATCTCTGCATATTAGAAGAAAATGTTCCACTGTACACATTTTTGTCTTTCTAATTAGAATACAACCAAACTGTATTGTTTCTCAAATAAAAGCTATTATGGCAAACATAGAATAGCACAGCCTATGCAAAATTAAAGAGTTGGAAATCTACCATTTCAGACAGAAAAAGGAGAAGTAACAAGCACTAAATTGTCAACTGAAGCCAATGGCTTCAAAAGTACTTAATGTTGGCTGAACATTATTCAAAACAATTTGGTAATCATTGCCACATTACTCGGATACAGATTAAAAATCAAAAGGTGTGCTAGTTTGTTGCATCACAGAAAGGAAATAAAAGCATTTCGCTATTTGCAAGTAACATTTGATAACATATGTTTCATGTTCTAAAGTTGCCTATATAATTGAATAAACAAAACTCATATTTAGACCTTATATATGTGGAACTTTAAATCATCATGAAATATAGATACTTATGCAGAAGAGAACAATCACCATTTCTTGAATGGCAAGAAAAACACACTTCCATTGTCCACCTGGGTTTTTCCAGTTTGGGTTCAGATCTGCTCTGCTTTTGCAAAGACATCTATATGAACAACAGCAGATGGTCAAGAGGCAAATTTTTTATAGTTCTATTTCAAAGGGACCATAGTGCATAAAACAATGTTTAGAAATCCAAAGAAAATGGACATGGATTATGTCCACAAGCATAGTTAACTAGTAAGAATTGTTTACAAACATTCTTTCTGAATAATACAACCAAGATTCCTATAACCAGGTAATTAAAAATGTCACTTCGATCATCATTCATGACAGTTAAAACAAAGAGAATATAAAAACAAACAATGGTTCAATGGAAATAGACTCCAAATACACAATCCATTATAAACTAATACAGGAACTTTCCCACCCCACCATACCCTCTTCCCCATTGAAAGGTATGCAAGAATGCTGATCCATTTTAGGTGACTCATGCAGGAAATGGCCATAATGGACTTTAAATTTATTTAATTGAACTGTTGATTTACACATACAAGTAAAAGGAATAGGTCTGAACTGAAAAACAATACAATCAATACAATAAAAGACCCATTGAGTAAAACACATTACCAATCAAAATGTAATTCAATTAAAACTGAGTTCTCACTAGTTTCGATAATTCAATTTTTTTGTTAAATGGTCTAAATGCATTTTGAAAAGTGAACTACCTGTGTTAGATAGGTGATTCACAGATGTAACATTTTCTATGTGACAGCATACTCTGCACAAGTAAAATATTGATATACTTTCTTTTGCAGGTGTTCTCACACATACAGCATTTGCCATGACCATTTTCCTTATCTGAGATTAAAAATAAAATATATACGGAGGAGGAAATTGTCAGGCATATCTTTCAGTTGTTCTCTATTAGTCAGAATCTCAGACGATTTCTCTTTATAATTTGATCCAAAATAATTGCACAGCAACAAATAACCTCCATCTTCAGGCTAACAATGATTTTCAACTATAAATGATTTCATTATACATAATTTCACATTGATAGCTCTTGAATATTTAAATATGTATGTAAAAAAGGCTTAGAATAATAATTTCTTTTATAGCCATGTTCTTTCTCTATTTAGCCAAACTTCAAAAAAGTTACAAATAAACAGAACATTATACAGGATCTATAAATCCGGTTTAAAAATTTGAGGCTTCAAAATCATGGTAGTCCAAATGGACTTATAGGAAAATCCGCACATTAACAAGATAGCTCAAGAGACTGGAACAAATGAAGACAGACAAAAAATTGCTGTCTTAGAATTTTACTAATCCTGCCAGTTTAAAGATGGTGATATTATCAGAAGTAACAGCATATGCTGAAAAGAAGGAGAGATGTTTTAAGGTTGGTCCCAAGTGGTAGGACTTAGAGTTCAAGTATTTCCTATTTGATCTGAGCTCACCATAGCAAAGTGATATAAAATAAAAAAAAGACAAAGAGAGAAAAAGAGAGGGATGAGTTATTTTACTTTTGTTCCATACATTCGATTAATATCTTCTTGATAATGTGAAGTAAGCTCTTTACGCTTTAGTTTGAAGGCATCTGTCACCAAACCCGTTTCAGGGGTCCAAGGTTCAGGGGACAACCGAATTTTGAGGGGAATTTCAAATTTCTCCAGATTAGCTGTAATAGAAAGATAAAAGTTTAGCTTACAAATTATATATTTAAAAGGTTATTATAAACCTGGAACAAATCCTATAAACTTGGAAGAGATGCAGAAAAAGATAAAAGCTAAATTTTAACACTTTGGCTTATGAGAGGTTTCTAAAAACTCTGGGTTATTTCATCTGGAGTCAGGGACATGGCAATTACAAATATTAAGAAATGTATAGTGTAGGAAAGAACTTTTTCCCTCTTTTAAAAATAATATTAAAATTTAGGAACATAAAGATGGCAGCAAGATTTAAGAAATACAATGTAGTATTTGCTATTGAAGTGTCTGGACCCAAAATGTAAAGATGGATAGCTTTGAAGTCTTTAAAAAGCTCTTACACAAACTCAGCGAGAAAAGTCAAATCATAGAAGTTAGAATGCAGTACAGGGTTTGCACAATCAAGTCCAGGAGCCAGTTCAGTGGATGAATTTAAAATATCCCTATTTAAAGTATCCCTGATGGAAAGCTAGCCAGCCTCTCTGAACATATCTAGCAAAGTAGTGGGGTAACAGTTTCCATTGTTTTAATTTTAGAAAAAAATATTTTAAATTATTCAATTAGAATCTGCCTTCTACAACTTAAAATGCATTATTTGGCAGACCACATCCTGGGACAATGGAGTAGAGCAGGGATCCCCAACCCCCAGCCATGGTGTGGCACCATTCTGCGGCCTCCCAGGAACGGGCCACGCAAGTGAGTGATGACCTATCCATACACACATAGGATCCAGGCAGCATGCAAAACCATGCCCTCCTAGTCCATGGAAAAAGTACACTCCATGGAATCGGCCCCTGGCGCCCAAAAGGTTGGGGGAGCTGGAGTAGAGAATTCAAGCTTCATCCAGGCAATATCTTTTCTTCACTTCCAAAGATTAAAATCCCTACTGTTCCAATATCTCTTCACAGAACCTGATTTTTAGTCCTCTGATAATTTTCATTCCATTTTTCTGAATTATTTTGAATTTATTTATTTATTTATTTATTATATTTATATGCTGCCCATCTCCCGGAGGACTCTGGGCAGCTCACAATATTACAAACAAAACATTCAATAAAACATTTCTATAAATATAATAATAAATCTAATTAGTTAAAAATATAAAAATTTAAATAGACCTAATAATTTACCTAAATTATTTTTAACTATGGTACCCAGATCCAACCATAAAGTCTAGATATAATTGAATTGATCAATTCAAAAGAAAATGGACATTTCCATAATTTAAAATTATATTATAAAATATGCTTTTGTTTAGCCACATTTTCTAGCATGTACTTAATCTGTTACAGAATTATTGCCAAGTCTTTTTGGGGATGGGGAGAAGGATACCTTCAAGACATTCTTGACTTCTGGATTAGTCCCTGAAGTTTTCTTGGTGATATTTTTGGAAGTAATTTGCCATTGCTTTCTTCTTAAAGATGTGAGAGAAAGACTGACCAAAGTCACCCAGCTGACTCTGTGTTTTAAAGCAGGACTGAAATTCTAAACTATCTCAAAGTATCAGTATGAGACCTGTGGTTCCCTGGATCCTTTTTCAATTTTAAAAACAGAGGCATTTACTATTTACTATTTTTCCAGGATTTCCTAAAGATAATACAAAGGTAGTCTTTGACCTACAATCATTCATTTAGTGAACAAAGTTACAATGGCACTGAAAAAAGTGACTTACAAACAGTCCTCACACTTACTATCACTGCAGCATCCTTAGGGCCTCATGATCAAAATTTGGGTGCTTGGCAACAGCATATATTTATGATAGTTAGTGTTCTGGGGTCATGTGATTGCTATTT
Organism: Grayia smithii; assembly: GCA_032468115.1. Taxonomy (NCBI): domain Eukaryota; kingdom Metazoa; phylum Chordata; class Lepidosauria; order Squamata; family Grayiidae; genus Grayia; species Grayia smithii. Next base: position 32,230 of record JANHFM010000522.1, on the reverse strand, counting down.
GCAATTTTCCCAGTAGCTTCTAAACAAGCAAAGTATATGGGAAGATCCAGATTCACTTAACAACTGCAGTGATTTGCTTAATAGCTCTGGCAAAAAAGGAAATCTGCATCTGAGTAAGTAATAGTAGCAGGAGGATGCCACTGAAAAATATTTTGTACAAGCACTATCTTGTGCACAGAAATATTTTCATATTATTTATATATCAATTGAAAAGGCTGTTTTGTTATCTTATTCTAGAAACTTGACTGTCCAGATTTAAGTATTTTCAGTGTTCTGTTTAATTTGCTCAGATTGGAAGTTATTTAATATTTTTAAGTACTGAGTGTTATCTTTTGAATTCTTCTGTGTACAGCAGTAAGAAATAATTACATCCTGACTGCTCCTGAAATAGGTTGAAGTGGGGGCAGAGGTATCTGGGTAGAATTATAAAGTGAAGCAACAGGCATTTAAATAACACGTGCTACAAAGCAGCTGTTCTGGACCTGTGTTGTTAAAAGACTTATTAGCGAACTAGTCCTGAAAGAAGAAACAACCTCAAGGGTCTATTGGACTCAATGCTGAATAGATACTTCAGCTGGAATAATGAAGACTGGTATTAAGGTTTCTGGTTTCCTCTTTGATTTTGAGGCAACCTTCATAGGTACTTTAGACTCCTGCGAGTAGAAATTTATGGGCAAGGCAATCTCTGCACTTCAGCTTTCTTTATGAAGAACCTTTACAACGCATAGACAGCCACAATAAGCCGTGTTTTGTCATTGTTTTTTTCTTCTTCTTAGAAATAACCTTGGGTGAACTCCAGGAAAAATTGGCAGGCCGGACTGTAAAATCATGCAGTAGCTGAACCTTTGGGTTTGAGAAGATTTTCTAGCCTATGTGACCAGGAGTGAAAGGGATGACAAATCCACACTGGACATTTCCCTGGTAGACAGGGTTCCTGGTTGCAGAAATGGCAACCATAGGAAGAACAAAATTAGTATTTTTGTCAGCATGTCTCCTTCCAAAGAGAAAATATCTGCTTAAAGGGCTATGTGTAGGGAGAGATCAAAGAGTCAGGGCAAGTGACTGTACTTAAAATGTAAGGAAATTTAGGAATAAAGCTACCAATCTGCACTGAAAAAATATGGATGACTGGCAGCAAAATGTAACAGCTTCTACATCCCTTTCTTATTGTCCAGTGGGTGCTCAGATTATATAAACCTGACTGATTGATAAATAAATTTGAAGCCAAAGAGATTACTTCTGAATCTTGCTCTTTCCCTTGATCCACAAATAAAAAAGGGTTACAATTTTTGTGTCTGCTGAATCATAGCTAAGCCAATATTTTTCTATTTTGGGCACATCAGTGCTTCTTTCATATTCTGATTGTGGGCATCTGGTTTTGTCATAATGGGATACAGGGTATTAAGATACAAGTTTGGGCAATCTTATGAGATTTGTTTGTCCCTATCCTGTTGAAATAATAATAAATACAAATCTTAAGAATATATTTCAGAATATCTTTAGGGAATTCTAGTGAATCATCATGAATTCTTAATAATTTTGTTTTACATGGTAACTTGAACAAAATTGGTAACTTACCTATTCTAGCAGCCTCAGCTAAAAGCTTCTGTACTTCTTTCTCCACTTCAGAATTATTACATATCTCTTCCAAAGTTCCTCTGAATCCTTTCTTTCTTGCTAACTCTTTAAGTTCTTTATGATTTGGCACAATAAATCCAATGATATAAGAATGGAAACTAATACAAAGAGATATGTACAATTTCATAATTAAGTTGCTTATCTGTTTTATAAAACATTAGTAATCTACATGTTCATTATATATTTTTCTTAAAAAACCCAAATATAATGAAGAAATATTACTTTAGTCACAAACATTTCAATTGTGACAGTATCCCTATTTTTTCACAGGTCTTAATCCATTATTTTTATGTTCCTCAGAAATGCAGGAAATCCATCATACTGGTTATAAAGCAGATATATTTAGCAACAGAATGACATTATAGAAGATTCCTTTAACTGCCAAGGACTTTAGAGGCCTTCTCATCCAACCATATGCTCAGTATAGAAATCTTCTTACTATCCGGAGAAATATATATCCAATATTTTCTTGAAATCATTCAGTGATATAGCATTCACAACTTCAGAAAGCAGTCTGAATTGCTTAATAACTTCTAAGTCAGGAAATTACTCCTTATTTTGAATTTAGATTTCTGACTAAAAAGCTTTTACTCATTGGTTCTTGGATGCTCCAGAGAATAAGTCTACACCCTCTTCCTGGTGACATCCACTGATGTAATGGAAGATTTCTACAAGCCTTAATATTATCTTCTTAAGGTTTCAATCCTCACTCCAGGATTTAATCTCAAAGTTTTTTACCATCTTTGTCACTCAGCATTTTTTTTAACTGTGGCCTATGAGAACCATACTTTTATTTTAAAAACCCAAACTGTACTGACTTTTTTGGTAGCTGCAGGACATTACTGGCTTACACTTACAGGTGAAACTCGAAAAATTAGAATATCATGCAAAAGTTCATTTATTTCAGTAATGCAACGTAAAAGGTGAAACTAATATATGAGATA